>LOEQ01000438.1:572738-590208 GCA_001685075.1 Bramus lutescens | reverse complement strand
CTTCTATGATTTTGTTAAATATATTTTCTGTGTTTTTGAGTTGAACTTCTTTTCTTTCTTCTATATCTATTATTCTTAGGTTGTGACTTTTCATGGTGTCCCATATTTCCTTGATATTTTGGGTTGAGGTTTTGTTAGATTTAATGTTTTCTTTGACCAATGAGTTTATTTTCTCTATTGTATCTTCAGCACTTGAGATTCTCTCTTCCATTTCTTGTATTCTGCTGTTTATGCTTGCATTTATGATTCCCGATTGTTTTCTGATGATTTCTGTTTCTATAGATTTCTGTTTCTATAATTCCCTTGGCTTGTGTTTTCTTTATTGTCTCTATTTCAGTTTTCAAGTCTTGAATAGTTTCTCTCATATGTTTGATTGCTTTTTTCTTGGTTTTCTTTAAGGGAGTTGTTGATGTCTGCCATTTTTTGTTTGCCTTTTCCTCCATTTCTTTAAGTGAATTTCTCATTTCCTCATTAAGTTCCTCAAACATTCTCCTGAAGTTATTTTTAGGTCATTTTCTGCTTCATTTATATTTGGTTGTTCAAGTCTTGCTGTTGTAGGGCCACTAGATTTTATTGGTGTCATGTTGTTCTTTGTGGTGTTGTGTGCATTCTTACCTTGTCTACCCATCATTTCCTCTAATTGGTGTATTTGGGGCTGTCTGTGACTATGGTGATCAATCTTCCAGGTGCCAGTGGATCCAAGGCTCAGATGGTTGCTCCTCATAGTGTAGTCATTGCCATGGTTTCAGTTGCCCCATTGGTCACTCCATGTTCCTGGAGGTTGCTCAGTACTCCCAGGGTTTGCTCCACTCCCATGGAATTCACTGTCTCAGGCCTGCTCTGGCCTAGGTTGCCAGCTCAGACCTGTTTCTGTAAATGTCCCTGGTCTGGATCTGCTCCTGTGGAGGTTCTTGGCTTGTGGTTGGTTCTGCAAAGGGTTTTGGGTTGGTCCTGCAAAGGTCTCTGGCTCCAATCTACTCCCTCAGGGGTCCCATACTCAGATGCGCCTGGACCTGCAGAGGTCCTGGCTCAGGCCTACTGCCTCAGCAGTTGCTCCCCTGTACCTGCTCCTGAGGAATTCGCTGTCTCAGGTCTGCTCCGGCCTAGGTTGCTGGCTCAGTACTGTTTCCATAAATGTCCCTGGTCTGGATCTGCTCCCACTCATGTGGATTGCACTGTCTCAGGCCTGCTCTGGCCTAGGTCGCTGGCTCTGCCCTGCTCCTGCATAGCTCACAGCCTCAGGCCTTCTCCTGGTGTGGGAGAATTGTCTGTATTCTGTCAATCATGTTTTAAATAGACGCTGATTGGCCAGGCAGGAAGTATAGGTGGGAAAACTAGACAGGAAGTAGAAACGATGCAATGGGAACAGGAGAATTCTGGGAAGGAGGAAGTTGATTCCTCCCGGTCCTGCGCAGACCATTGAGGAAGCAGGATGTGATCTACCCCACTGAAAAAGGTACTGAGCCACATGGCTAACATAGATCAGAATAATGGTAATATAATAAAGGTAATATAATAATACCTTATAAGAGCTAGTAAGAAGCCTGAGCTAATGGGCCAATCAGCTTTATAACCTAATGTAGACTCTGTGATTTTCTTTGGGGCTAAACAGCTGTGGGAACCGGGCAGTACAGAAACCCCCAACAAGCAGCAGGCCCCGTTCATGTTACATGCTCCAGCCTAGGTCGCTGGCTCAGTCCAACATTTTAAAATCTTACATGTGCCTACTGTAGTGCCTTATGGGTAAGTGTTTATGTTTGTCCTCAACACATGTGAAAGCAGAGGTGCTGAGACTAATTGAGCACTTTTAGCATGGACAGGCATTGCACGTTGCTCTTCTTGATTGTTCTGATTTTACCTGTAGTTGTCTGTATGTTTACTAATACCTGATAATGCTGGCCCTTTCAGTTTGCCACCCTTGTGGGTGTAGAGTCTTTCTTGGCACTTCTTATGTGCATTTTTGTAGTTATTACAAAACAGAAATCAGTGCACAGGTACTCATGCCCGGTAAACCCTATCCTGTTAAATCTCCAACATAGGAATGTCACACAATGACAGAGCATGGGCTAGCATGTGAGAGGCCTTGGGTTCAGGTTCAGTCCCTTATACAGATGCTCAGACAACAGAACCTGTGCCACCAACATTGACAGTTTCATTTCTTTTCTTCATTAAGGTGATATTATACTGCTGATCTCGTTTTTGAGATTAAAACAGTAGAATGAATAATTGTTTACCCGAGGGTTAAGAATTCTTGGTACAGTTCTCGTAACTGTCTTAACCATGTAGACGCAGGTAGTCCTTAGAGGAACTAAGACTTGTCAGTCACTCCATTTAAATGTGGGGGTAGGATAGAGGAAATGAGGGTTTTATTCTTTCTACACCTTGGTGCCATGCCTTACTCTCCACTTGGGCTGTACACTATGTGCTTCTTTTCTATATGCATGGAGTTGTAGAAGATTGTGCAGGCTGTGAACTCATTACACAAATCTAGGTGTGGGATGAGGTCTTGGGAGTTGCAGGTTGGGGTGGCTAGAGAAAGCCAGAGCATTGGATGTGAGACCCATGCTAGATCTAGGGGATTCAGGGGAGAACATGGGGGTGGGGAGGGGAGGATCAGGCGGATTCACCTGGATAGACCCTGGTACAGGAAGTACAGAACCTGGCTGCGTGGAGAGGTTGCAATATCTAATCCAGATAATCTTTACATGGGTCTTATGAAACAACTGTTATGATGAATATGAATATCATATTTAATACATAATTGATTCATGTGGGTTCTTTTTCCACAGCAAAACCAACCTCTTTACTATTTTCTTTCTATGTTGCTTAGATGTGAGAAGAATTATGCATAGTCAAAATTAGTACAGAAACATATGCATGTGTGAATATAAAATTTGTACTGAAAGTAAATATGATCAAGTGTTTTGCATAATCTTCAGTTTTGTGCAGGAGAATTAATCTATTTTAAGACCTCCACTGAGAGCATTTACCTTGGTTTGAATTCCAGTTTTGCTTTTCTATTTCAAGAGACAAATCCGGTTACATAACTGAAGTGGTGGGAAATTGTTTTCCAGTACTTCCAGAATCATGAGTATTCTGTCTCAGCCTAATAGAATTCCAACACTCAAATTCTTTAGAACTTACTGTGTTCATAATAAAATGTAATTTCTGGTCATAATCTACTTTATGTTTTATATGTAAGAATTATGTTTGATCATATATTAGATGTAGTGGGATGAAAGCCAAGAATAGCTTAGAGAAGAGGGGAAATGGGCTGGGGATCAAGATTTCAAAATATTATGAAAAGGAAATAATCAAATGCAACATTTCCCCTTTCTTGTGATCTGACTCTGGCTCCTGATGCTCCATGCTCGCTACAGTATTCCAAAGTCTGTGGCCACTGGAGAGCTGCCAGGCAGCCACTAGGCAAATGCCGTGTAGCATGTCATTGGTATTATATGAGAAAATGAATAAAGCCCAAATATTCCCCCAAGTAACTTCATTTAATATAATTGTTATTCCAGGAGCAAAGTTTAATTGCAAAATCTACAACCCAAATTCTAAAGAGGCCTCCCACCGTTAGAAGGACATGAACTTTGAGATCAGAGGTATACAAACTTCCTCCCTTTCGTAATTGGCACACTGATCCAAGCCATGAAATGGTTCTGGAGCGTATAAAACAGTTAACATACTACATCATAGGATTTGAGATAGCACTTGAGACCATGTCAGGGGATGCTCAGAAATATTCATCCCTATTTGACCCTTGTCTACACTGACCCTCCTTGCAGGGTGCCAGCAACCTTCCAGTTCAGCACATCACTGGTGCCATTGATGTAAGGGGTGAATTCAGTGTTATATTACCTTGCTAATATTAACCCTACTAAGTTCCATCTTCTATACATTCTCCACACAGACAAAAATAATAACAAAAATTTAAGAGAAGGGCTTTGTGGGTGGCCATTTATGATTTTACTCGGTGTCTGCTGAACATAGGAGTGCTGTGGCTTTTGAAAAAGAATGTGTCTAAAGGTTTTAAAGACATATTTAAGTGATTGAGACATGTGCTCATTTGGGGACTGAAGTGAGAGCTGACACTTCTAGCTGAGGTGTCCTCTTAAGTACCTTCCAAGTGTTGACTTTTCTCAGGTGTTAAAACCAGTAGTGAAAAGCAGCCATAATGGCACACACCTTTAAGCCCAGTATCGAAAGGCAGAGGCAGGTAGATCTCTGTGAGTTCAAAGCCTGAGCTACATAGTTCAGTGATTCTCAACCCTTCCTAACTCTGAAACCCTTTAATACAGTTCCATATGTTGTGGTGACCCCCCAACCATAAAATCATTTCTTCATTACCTCACAGTTATAATTTTGCTACTGTTATGAATTGTAATATAAATATCTGATTTGCAAGATATGATATGTGGCCCCCAAAGACATTGCGACCCAGAGGTTGAGAATTGCTGACAGAGAGTTCTAGTACAGGACATAGTAAGAATGTGTCCCAAAAAGGGGGAGGGGGGCATGAAACCTGGTGTGACTTTTGACTTACTGCCAACTTGAACAACTTAGAATCACCGGGAGGAGAGTCTCAATAAGGAATTTTCTGTATTGGGTTGGCCCATGGCCATGTCTGTGGCCTCCACAATGGTCAGCACCATTCCCTAGCCCAGTGGTTCTCAGCTCCTGGGTTGAGGCTCCTTTGGGGAATAAATGACCCTTTCATGGTGGATCACCTAAGATGGTCAGAGAATACAGATATTTACATTATGACTCATAACAGTAGCAAAATTACAGTTATGAAATAGCAACAAAAATGATTTTATGCATGGGGGCCACCAGAAGATGAGGAACTGTACTAAAGGGTCACAGCATTGGGAAGGTTGAGAGACACTGCCCTAATCAGAGATTCCCAAAATTTATCCAGCTGAGTAAAAGCTAGTATATGAACGTGCATGTGCTCATTTCTCTCTGTTATTGATGGTAGATGTGATATGACAAGCTGTTTGAAGTCTTTTGCCTTGGTTTCTACCACAGTGAGAGTCATGACTTGGAGTTGTAAGTCAAAATAGACCCCTTTCTTCTGTGAAAATTTTCCCATGATGTATTATCACATCAGCAGAAAAGAAACTAAAACATCCAGAAATGTTTAAAATGGAACCTTCTGTCTTTGGACTTTGGGTTTATAGAGAGAAAAGTTTTCTAGGTGAACACTCAACATTTAAGGCTTTTATAATTCAGGTTCATAAATGAACAGACATCTGTTGGCTACTTTGTTAACTTTGATCACACAGTTGTGTAAAGCAACCAAATACTAAAATAATCTACATTAAAAGCAACTTGTATTTTGAATGTTTATTGCACACCAGGTTTTACTGAGTGTCTTACACACCTTTGTGATGACTTTTACACAAGAATATATAAGATATCTGCAATTATGCTGTTGTGAACACTTGTGTGTCAGAACTCCCAGGCAAAGCTGTGACTGTATTTGACTCTGTTGAATGAGTGAAGAAATCAGTCAGCACGGAGTTACAGTGAGATGTTCCAAGACAGCAAGGTGAATAAGGACAGAATCGGGGATGAGACTCATATGTCCTGTTGAGCTCCAGGGTCACTTCCGTGACACGCATTGTCCTGGAATATTGATTAAAACAAAGTAGGATTTGTAACGATGAAGATAAATGAGTGTGTTAACTGTCATTACCACAACCACTGAACACTGTTACAGACTATACCACACGAACCCCACGGCACACTTTCCTAAGTGGTGCTTGTGTGACTTCTGACCTGCTCACACTCTTTCCAACTGCATCTCCTCCCCTTTGCCGGGTGCCTTCTCTCCCCAGGTCTTGGGAAAACTGCCCTGCCCTAAATTTAACCCTCATTCTCCTGCATATTTTCCAGAAACGTTATCCACATAACTAATTCTCATTCATTATTCAAGACCTGACTCTGATCTCCCAGTGACTCCCTCCCAGCACTTCCCCCCTCATTTTTGTCCCATCCTTAGAAAGTCTCCAACTCTGAGGGTCCCCGCTGCTGCTGTGCCCTCACTGCAAGCTGACTTGGTTCTCCTCACTTTCCTCTTCAGCATCATGGCTCCTGGCGGATTTCCAGTTGGAGACATTACATTCTAAGCACAGAGTCCAGTAAACGCGCAGCAGGGATTTTATTATTTTCTTTTTATTCCCAAGTACAAGTGTTTTGGGTTTTGTCCCTTTCTCACATCTATTTTTTTTCTTGTTCTCTCTCATGAGCCTAAGCTGATAGTGAGTGAGACTCTTGGACAGAAGACCAAAAAAAAGTACCAAGAAAAAAAAGACAGCAGAAAGTTAATGTGTTTTTTATTTTATTTTTATCTTGAATGTGTCCCTTCTTGTCTTTCACACCGGCTAGGGCATGGATGAGACAGTACTTCTATTCCTTTTTTAATGTTTGGCATTCCTTTTGTTGAGGAATTACATGGCCTACGTATTGACTGGAGGGAAATCAGACCAATCAGCTTCCTCTGTCATTCCATGTTCTGCTGGAAGAACACCCAGTACTCGGATGCATTTAGAAAGGGTCCTCTTCAGGGTGCACCATCTGGGAATTTGATATTTTAATAATTTTGAAAACCTCAGCTCAGGGCCAGCAGATGTCATCAGAATGAAAGAATTTGTTTCTTGTTACAAAGCCTTCTATTAAAACACTACACACACACAAAAAAAAAATAGCCCCACAAATTCATTAGCATTTAAAACAAGTACGGTAAAGTCATGTGAATGTACTTTGGGAAGTTATCTTCAGTCATGAAGGACAACACTATCTGCTGATGCCTTTTGAGAGGAGCATTAAAGTAGAACCATGAGAAGTAGCATTGAAGGAAATTCCTTTTCCACGGCTGTCTTTATTTTCAGGGTCTTCATTCCTCCGTTTTTTACAATAAACTATCATTTAAATCAGATTCTCCAGATGATTGCAGACGCTTTGTCAGCCGTGGCCACACCTCTACACAGCTGTGTTGGAGTGGTTTGCCTTTCTCATGCTGAGTCAGGTCATAAAAGCATAAGAAAACCTGCAGTTGGAGTAAAGAAGGGAAGTGCTCCATTTCTAATCTACAGCGGGCCACCTGTGGTGGTACAGATGGGAAGATCTGTGTATGAAATGAGGTTTGGAGTGTGGCTGGGGGGAAGAGACATGTAAAACTATTACCGACGCAGTGCTGTGTCCCACACAGAGTTGACCCGCAGTTTTGCCATGCGTGTCAAATTAGGAGCTTAAATCCTGCCATCCTTGTTGGTTTGTCTAGCCATTCAAGAATCCATGAGCCACACTTTTGAATTCCTCAGCTCAGGGCCAAGATGCTGGCACAACCCTGCCCCCTCCCCTTCCCCCAGTCCAGACTCTCCTTCATTATGGTACTTTCTCCTTTTCCTTCTGCACATCTTCCCTGGCAGTGGTCCTCGTCAGGCCCACCATGTCATCAAAGATCAGAAACACAGACAATCACAGAGGCAACTTCTTGTGGAAACAGAGCTTCTTAGAAACGAACATTTCTGGTCTGTTCTGTGAGTCCTCTAACTAAAAAATGTGGGTTTGGGTCAGGAAATAGTGTTTTGATACATCTAAGTGGATCTTAACACTGGGAGCACGGCCTACGCGGGACCGCGTAAGCCTGACTGAGAGCACAAATCTCTGTGTGATATAGTGTCTTCCATTAGGTTTTTTAATACAACCATCTTAGACAATATAGATTGTTAAGTCTGCCTGTTTATAATTCTTTGACATTCATTTGGTTGTACAAGCTTTAAAAAGTAAATTTTGTTTCTACCCTCCTCACTAGAGTTGGCAATGTTTGCCATAAGTAATTAAATTTTTGTATTTCAAGGTTCATAAAGCTAAATGCAAACAAAGAATAATTCACATCAGAATGTTTTCAAATAACTTTTGCAGTACTCACACTTAAGTTACTGTCTCACCCAGCCTGTTAAAGCACAGCCCTAAAACATCATTTGGAATATGCTACTTGAGCTTAATTTCCCACAATCCCACCCGAATAAATTATGTGTTATCCATCTCGTAGCTTCAGATAATTTTAGAAGGACTTGCTTCTTAAAAGAGAGGTTATGTATTGACTTAATAAAAAAAACTATTGTAATTTGTTTTGTTACCAAATACCACATTATCATCACAATAAAGATGTAAAACACATTCAATACAAGTCAACTAATTTCCGAAAACCTCCTACAAAGAGAGAGACCTAGAGAGAGAGAGAGAGAGACAGAATCTCTCTCTCTCTCTCTCTCTCTCTCTCTCAGAGAGAGAGGTTGTTTGCTTCTGGGGTCTAGTTCTATGGTGGGATTTTATACTAACACCACCATGTCCCAAGTTCATCCAGATATCACTTGGTGGGAGCCAAGGAAAGGAACCCAGACACCCATGTATAAATCTGAAAACAAAGAAATATGTGATTGGGGAATGAAAGAGATGCCTGTGTCTGTTCATCTGTAACTCACGATCCCTGTCCAGTGGTTTCATCTGTTGGTAACCACAGTCCTTGGAGTTTGCATCACAAGATTCCAGAAGCCTCGATTATCTTACTCTTTTGCTTTGTGGTGGTTTGAATAGGAATGGCCTCCATGGGGTCATATGATTGAATGTATGGCCATTAGGGAGTGACATGACTTGGCAGGGATTAGAGGAGTGGACTTGTTGGGGTAGGTGTGACCTTGCCAGAGGAAGTGTGTCACAGGGGATGGTGGGCTTTGAAGTTTTAAATGCTCAAGCCAAGTCCAGTTTCTCTCCCTGCTGCCTGTAAATCCGAATATAGAATTCTCAGCTACTTCTTCAGCACCATGTCTGCCTGTGTGCTGCTATGCTTCCTGCCATGATGATAATGGATCAAACCTCTGAACTGTAAGCCAGTCCCAGCTAAATGCTTTCTTTTATATGAGCTTCCATGGTCCTGGTGTCTCTTCACAGCAATAACACTGACAGGCTCAAAGCGGAAGAAACTCTCACTAACTTTCAAAACTAATCCTAGATCCACAGATATAAGCAGTTATTTCCTCCTCCAGGAGGAACTGAGAGGCCAGAAACCGAATCATAAGTGTGAGTTGGTTAATTCTGTCAATCAGGTAGAAAGGTCATGTTTCCCTGCATGTTTCAGAGGTTTCGTGCGTCTGTGTTGTAGGTGACTTAGGGCAGAGTTTCATAGCCAGCTAGCCAAATGTGAGCATTGCCATCTGAATACAAAGAAAAGTCTATTTTTATTCCTGAACATAATAATGAGTCTAGATTCAGACTGAAGAAAAGGGTCTCACTGCTTTCTGAGAACCAAGAGGTCAATTTTCAGGCCAGGGACCAGAACAGATGACTCTTCCCCTCCCTTGCTGTAACTCATAAAATATGATGCCAAAGCTGCCCATCCATCATGTCCCACCCAACAGCACATCTATTTTCCAAACAGCCTACCTGACAAAAGCTAGGCCCAGAGAGGGTCCATTAGTCCTGGAGAATGCCTTTGCTTACAAATATCCCAGGCTATCTCACCATACTCCGTCACCAATTCAGAAAGCTGTCCTGTAAACATGGGACAGCGGATGGTAGAGATGAGCAGTTCGGGACTTTACCCTGACTCTGCTCCTGGTTCACCTCAGACCATTCCCCTCCCTCTTAGCTTTATGCAGTCTTTTCTTTAACAAAAATTTAACATTATTACTTTTCATGTGTGTCTTTGGGGGAAAAATGGGATCAATATATGTAAAATCACTTGACAATCAAGTCTAATTAGTTATAAACTTATTGTATTTCAGTTCATATTTTATAACTCTACTAATAGATGGATAGATGCTTGGTGAGCATATCCTGGAAATCAGGCACTGTATTAAGCCCCTCATGTATGCATTACCTAACAACAACAACAACAAAACTCATTTGCCTTGGGGCAGGTACAGCTGAAGAACGAGAGATGCTGGCAGGTGAAGTAACTTACTTAAGATCAACCAGTGACAGACTCAGGTTTTGACCACAGGTCTGAGCCCAAAGATCACATTTTTATCAGTACACAAATGTCTACCACTGAGCTTGAGCCAAGCTGGGAGTGTGTTGAGTTCCTACCACTCTTCTGGTTTCAGCGTCCTCACACGCGCCTTTTCAATGGGTGATTTCACTCAGCACTGATGAAAGCTGTGAAGGATGACCACCTGCATCGTGTTGGTTGGAGTGCTCATTGCCAAAACTGGGGAGCAATTTGGTGATCATGAAAGGATCATGAAAGGAGCAATACCAATGAAAGGATTCCATGTATGATCATCAAAGTTCAGACTCTATAAATACGTGGTGTGGAGAAAAGAAGTTGAACTATGGTTAACCCCTCTGAAAGACTAGAGTGCAGCCAATAAATGTCATGTGTTCACAAGATATTTAATAACAATGGATATTTATTCTAAATTAAAGCCAGGAATGAAATAATAAAAAGAATACAATCTTAAGCTGGGAACAATGTCTGTATCTGTGAAGTCAGCACTTATGGGAAGAGGCGAGAGGATCAGGAGTTAAAGACTCACCTGGACTACCCTAAGTGCCAGGCCAGTCTGGGCTATCAAGCAAGATTCTGTTGCAACTCTCATCAAAAAGAGAAAGAAAAAAAACAATTTTTGAAGTTCTGTTATAAAACATAAATTAGTACTTATGAGCAATAGGATCATGAAATGGGTACCATTTATCTATACTTAAAACTTTCAAAACTTGCATATCATAGTATATTTTTAAAAACTATGACTTTAAAACTTTTTCTCAAAACAAAAGTTGACTGAATCTGATGAATTCACTTTTCAGAAGTGGGTGATTTCTCACAAAGATTTGATTCTTCAAAGTACGCAGATTGCCTGTAGCTTGTCTCCACATCCAAACATTAACAACAAAACCCCAAGTGAAAACAAATCTGCTGGCATGACGGCTTGGCTTGTAAGAAAAGGCCAATGATTGTATCAGATTCCTTTAGAAGCCATGGGGTTTTCACCTGAGCCTAGAGTGAGGCCACCGCAGACGGCAGGGGTAGGAGGGTGAATGGACAGTAGAAACGGGCTCGACAGAGGAGACACTGGATTCTTTGCTTTCCCGGATCCTCTCGGAAATTCCATGCTGAGCTCCTGGTGGTTTGGGCAATGTTTTCTCAAGAAAGAGAGAAGATGAAGAAAATGATGTATTTGGTCCAGTGTCTTCTGCAGTCTGCATAATTCTTGACTACATTTCTTGATTGTCGTCATAACCAAGAACCAGAGAAATCTGTGCTGAAAATACAGTTGTGTTGCAATCATGATTTAGATCCAAACTCACAGCTCTGATACATCTCAGTATCAGAGCTGAGGGGATTTTTATGTGCGTAATGCTTTTCAGAATTTGGCTCTTAAGTCTTGAACTTTGTAAAATTCTTGCATGCTTAAAATAGTCATCTCCACTCTTAGTTGGGCAATACTTGAATGCAAATGCAACACGGAGGATCACTGGTTAACAATTATACTTTATGGCTGTAAAATCTGTGCTTCTGGCCCAAAGCTTGAGGACAGATGGATTAAGCAACTGGGACAAGGTCAGTCTTCAGTGAATATGGTTCTGAAAAAATAGCTTTATTGTCCGTTCAACTAATGAAAGTAAGTAAAGCTCTATTGAAGATCACATTCAGTATGTGTGAGTTACTTGTGCATTTTTCTAACCTAAAGCACCTGGCAAATTTTGAGGGAGAAAATTGATTTTGGCTCTCCGTTTTAGAGACATTTCAGTGCATCTTGGCAAGGAAGGCATAGCTGTGGGACAGTGTGGTGAGAAATAGACACGCCTGACAATACAGCAGGCCTGGGAGCAGAGGTGAGGCCAGCAAAAGGAGCAGATACAACCTTGAAAGACTGGCCCAGGGTCCTGCTTCTATCAGCTAAGTACCACTTCTAAGAGGTGCTAGAGTCCCCCAAACAGTGATACCAGCTTGGGGGGAGCAGTACTCAAGACAGAAGCCTTTAGAAGACATTTCAGATGTGACTGTAAGAGAAGCCCCAATGGCACTGACTTAATTGGCATCCAGTGTTTCAGGATCTTCAGGCTTTAGAAGAGCATGTTTCAGAGAAAAAGATGGTCATTTTGAAGATCATCCAAGTTCACTTCAACTCAAAATTCAAGAAGCAGTATGTGTGTTATCCTGGTGTAGGGTGCCAAGTAAGAAACACCATTTCCTGTATTCTGAATCTTAGTCAACTTTCTATAGTTTGTCAGTTAATCAGCCCACGTGTAAGAGGACAACACATGGTCCTCCTGTATTCACATGTGGAATGTGGAATGAACACATGTATCTCAGTGATCAGCCGAAAAGCTCATTCCAAGATATCACTTAGCAAATTCTTAAAAGGATGCTCTAACTTAAACATTTCCCTTTATTGTCAAAACAGATAAGCTGAATCTTAGAAAATTCACTTATCCCTAAAACTCATTTCTGTTGATGACAGAATTTATATTTCATATCTATTAAGAAATTTTGCCAATGAGATGTTCCCTGCAAAATTTAGAGAATGACCTCAGAAAAGGCAAAGTGTTTCCAGTAGAAGCCATTTCTCCTGTATCTATTCAGCAAAATCTATTAATTTTAGAGTAAATTGGTCAGATGAAATGTAACTTTTGTGTTGACATGGGGGATTCAACTGCTTGTCTAGGGACTGGGCTCCTACACAGTGATAAATGGCCACAAACATATCTCAAAACCTGGGACAAATAATGAAGAAACTTTAAAACAAGGCAGCAGGTTATGATGGGTCCCGTTGATGGAACATGGAACTCAGTACAATTCCATCGGAAAAAAAATGGTGAGATTCTTTTTTAGCAATCAGAAATTACAATAAAAGTTGAAAGAATATATTCTGTGAAATTAGGTTGGAAAAATATAATGGTATGTCATGTGATCTTAAATAGTAAGAGAATCAAATGTGTATTTTATAAAAGATAATTGATATAAGCTTAATATCCTGTATTATACCATTATGGATACCTTTTCTAGCTCCCTGTAGTTTATAAGATTTTGCACATTTGGATTCTTAGGCATATTAATTTTTATAGAGTTATAGTGTCATACCTTAATTCAGCATACAAATTTCATGTGTTTCTAGTTCCCTTACCTTTCTTTTTTCACTGTCCTCTCTTCTGATCAGTCTTAGTTCTCCATTTCTGAGAAAAATCCTTTTGATAAAGTCTATATTTTTCTGTTTTTAAACATTTCTTTGTTCAGAGTCCAAACAGAAGATAAAGTAGAAATACTGAGGAAAGTCTTCAGCCTAGTAAAAGAACAATTTTTAGATTTAATTATAAATGTTTAAACTTAGTTATCTTTTTAAAAATGGAATAGATTTTTTTATTCTGGTCATGGTTTCCCCTTTCCCAGCTCCTCCCAGCTCTTCCCCACCCACCCAGAAACATACCTTTTCTTTTGTTCTCTCTTTAGGATACAAATAATCGACTAAAAAGAAAAAAAATTATGCAAGATAAAATAAAAACAAACAAACCAGAATAGGAGAAAACAAAGAAGCCAAACAGAAAAACAAGAGCCAGAAAAAGAACACAAGAAACACATACAGATGTTGGCACATGCTCACTTGTACACCCAGAAATCCATAGAAACAAAATTGGAAACAATAATATATGAGCAAAATATCTATAAGAAAAAAAATGTCCTGTCAAAGAATTATGAGGAAAAAAAACCAAGAATACTATTGAGTTTGTGTTGTAGGGAGTTTGTGTTGTTTGTTCCCGGCTGCCCAGAACTGAAATAATCACACAGAAACCATATTATTTGCAATACTGTTTGGCCAATAGCTTACATGTATTTCTGGCTAACTCATATCTCAAATTAACCCATCTCCATTAATCTGTGTATTGCCACAAGGCAGTGGCTTACTGGGTAAAGTTCCGGTGTCTGTCTCAGGTGGAGCTACATGGCTTCTCCAAATTCTGCCTTCTTTCTCCCAGTATTCAGTTTAGTTTTCCCCGCCTAGCTCTGTTCTGCCCTGCTATAGGTACAAGGCAGTTTCTTTATTAATTAATGGTAATCACAGCATACAGAGGGGAATCCCACATCAAGTTTATTTTGTGTTGATTGCCAGGCATGGGGCCAACTTTAGTATCTTTAATGACAGAGCTATTGTGACTTTGTGCTGTGCAGACAATTACTCCAGAACATTTCCAGGCTTTAACTATGTCCATTCTGAAGTGTCCTAGAAAAGTGAGGATGACCACAGGATATGGAATGTAAAGTAAACATTAGATCATTTAGTTTTTCTATCTTACAAACTCTTAAATTTAGTTAAAAACAAGTCACTAGTAATTTATCTTACTAGTATTGTTTTCTACTGAGAAATTCTATATGATATCTGATCTAGTCTAATTCATAAATGATACAACAGAGCTTATATAACACAGAACCAAAACTCAAAAAACAGCCTTATCTGGAGAACTGAAGTGGACACTCACTTATTTCCTTTAAGCTGCGCTGGTATTGACTGTATCTACCACACCAGCGCTGCGAGGTCATTTCCTTCTTAGTGGTGAATTCATCTCAATCACAAATGACTGGGACTTAGCAGTGAATTGTGGGTAAACTCTTTGTACTCAGGAAGAATGCTGAAAACAAAGCTGTAGGGACCAATGGAAAGACGATGCCTAAGCTGTATGAAGCTGTTTATATTGGGGAAGAGACTAAGAGGTAGGCTTAGGCACAGATGACCTGGAAGGCAATAGAGGTGCAGTCACTCACAGACAGAATCTCCCTGGTACTGAGTTTGAGCATCACCTCTTCACCTCAGCTTTGCTGGGGAAGATGCTTGTTACCCTGCCAAGTCCTCTCAGTCTGCAGTGTGGGAGGAAATGTATTTGCTCCAGACTTTGAATTTAAAGCTTTTTGGCATTGTTAACCTTGTCTCCTCCTTAGACTGAGGGAAAAAAACAAAACAAAACAAAACAAAACAACAACCCAGCTATAAAAAGGTATGGAAAGTGACTATAGGAGTCCTGTGAACATAAGCATAAAGCTCTTTTTAAAAACTGTCTTTGATTTGTCACGTGTGTGTGGGGTGTGTGTGTGTATGTGTGTGTGTGTTGTGTGTGTGTAGGCCAGAGGACAACTTACTTTTTCACTACATGGGTTCTAAAGATTGGGCTCAAATCATCAGATTAGAGGCAAGTGCTTTTCCCCACAGAACCGTCTCCCTCCCCCAGCATATTATCTTTATAATAACATAGTAATAAAATGTTAAATCATATACAAATAATGTTTAAAAATCCTAGATTCCTGTATATAGAGGGGCATATCTGTACAAATATGCCTCTCTAGCGTGTAAGCTGTGAGCTGAAAGAGAAATCTTACTTCAAGAAACGTAATTATCATTGCTTTGAGTAAATAATTACTAAATGAATTTGAGATTAACAAAAAAATTACTTGATTAAATTTACCACTATTACCAGTCACAGCAGTTTTAGGGAATAATCTTTTCTAAACAACATGAACCTCCTCTTCTCAAGAACATCACGCTATTCAGTTTGGGGAAAAATGCTCCTGTCCATTCTTCTGGTTTAAAATCAACCATTCATTGTCCTGGTCACAGCATCAGAGCACGTGGCTGAGTGGTCACTAGTTAAAGCCTCACATGGTGACAGGTTCAGAGCTCTCTGTTTTCCCAGAGAACAGAGTGAATCCCAGGGCATAGCAAGCTTGAGGTGAGATGTGTGAATCCTTCTACATGGTGTGATAAGAAGGGAGTCATGCCTCTGAGGAACAGGACCTGGGAACCTTAGTTGACTGAGTTTCCTCCATGCCCCGGTTTTAGATTGTCTTAGAGCACCTGTACATTAAGGGTCCAGTTTCCACCCGTGGTATTTATGAGCAAACATCTTCTGTGTCCTTATTTCTCTGGTGTTTTCAGCCACAATAAACAAATAAATCAATAAATAATGCATGCTAAGAAAAACCCCTCTCACTTTTAAAGAACTGTCTTTTCTCTCAAGTAAGAATATTACATGCTATTTTACAGAATTTTTAAAACCATTTTTCGCACCTAAAAAAAGAAAATGATCATATGCTATCCTACAAAGATAACATTAACACTTAGATTGGAAGGTTTTCTAGATCTCAAATGAGTTTATAAAGTAATTTGTTTAGGCTGTTACTCCTACCTTCCATTTCATTTCATACTATCACATACTACATCCATACTATCACATTGTACTGTTCAGATCACCCAGTCCCTCATTTTATGGCTTATAGTCTCTTTTTAGCAATGCTGAATAGTTGAGTATTATTTCCTTTTTAATTTTTTGATGATAGTTCAAAATAGTCTTAATGTATTGTTGTCATCATTTTGTTGTAATAAACTCACAGATGTTGGAATTCCCTGGATCCAAGGGATAATCAAACTTTAAGACATTTCTCATAAATTGCTGTCTAAAAAATTTGAATAGCATCAGGAGGTTTGTCATATTTTTCACCTACTCCAGGCATTAACATTTGGCCACAGTTCCTTTTACACACGCACTTTCAATACTGGATATAAGACTTAGACTCATCCTCCAGTCCTTACTACAAGCTCTAGGGATGGGCTTAGATAACAGCCAGTACCTCCCACAATGCCTACACCAGCGTACGCACTCAACAAGTAATTATAGGGATGGATGCTGGGGAAACAGACAAAGTCAACTGTCAGATTCCGTTGAGTTACTGGCAAACTCTAAGTCCTTCAGACTACTGAAACCCTTGAAAGGAAGAGTCAGGTCCTTGGCTATAAATCCTGCACACTGCTGGGTGGTGACAGGTCACTGTCACCACAGCTCAGCTTTTGAGGGAAAATTGGAGCCGGTTAAAAAGGGTTGTCTAAGCTATCACTTTCTCTTCTTCCTAGGACGTCTAAACAAATCCATACCCAGATGAGAACTCTTGGATTTTGTTTTATCCTCAAACAATGACTGTTGAAAGTGGTGTGTTGCAGTCGGGGGCGTTTTTCTCTGGTTCATGCAGGAAGTCCAGCCTCCAGAGATACTGAGTATCCCGAGGCTTAGTCCACCCACGTACTCTACTAATAGTGGCTGTACTTTGAATTTTTCATCTTTACGGCGACACAGAAAGGCGCCCGCACCATCATTTCTGGCTTTTTGTTTCAGTCTAGAATTCAATAAATCATAGCAGGTGTCGAGCGCTATATTATTGTTTTGAATCCCTGATTATTGGGAATCTGCCGCTGATGATATGATAAGCCGATCAAACCGAATTAATAAATTCAGGTTTAATCTGAGCGAAGCACTCCTGGGTGACACTCAAGAGAATAGGGAGGTATCGCAAGGCAAATTGGCTACAGGCTTGTAAATAGACTACAGGCATAATCTTGAGCCCTCCTTGGGACTGCCTTTTGACAGGTTTTCGCGGGGGCGGAGTTTGAAGAGGGCAGCTCCAGGGGAGGGGCTG
>LOEQ01000438.1:530307-549477 GCA_001685075.1 Bramus lutescens | reverse complement strand
ACCACATGGTGGCTCACAACCATCTGTAATGAGATCTGGTGCTCTCTTCTGGTGCGTGGGCATACATGCCAACAGTGCATTGTACACATAATAAATAAATAAATCTTTAAAAAAAAAAGCTGCATCCTAAACACTATTTGGCTTCCAAGCCCAGACCTGTGCCAGCCACCTTCATGATGCTGTGCCCGTTCTCTGCAGTGGTCCCCTGAGGCCAATAACATGTATCCATGTTTTTCCACAGGGAAGCTGAAACCCAGCAAGTACAGGAAGCAAGCCTGAAGTTCCATCCTTAGCTCATTAAACACCAGTGCCAGAATTGTAAAGTCAATATTCCTGGACCCCAGACTAGTTCTGCATTGACTAAGTAAAGCCTGGTACTGAGGACTATAAAATAGTCAAAAACATATGTCTCTCGATAAGTATAAAATCTGTGTATCTGGTACATGAGTAGGGAGTAAGGAAGTTATATAAGAGAAAACCCAGGCAGATCTTGGGGAAACTATAGTAAGGGTTTATATATTTGTCTACTGCCTCAACTGACCTTCAAGGTCCTTCTGGTCCTCTGATTCTTGGATTTTGCTAAAAGTTCTAGTCGAATGTAATGACCAGCAAACAGCCTGATGGCCTTATCTTTTTTTATATTCATCTTGTAATTTCATTTTTCCCTTCCAAATGTATGTGTGTATGTGTGCATACACTCCTGACTGATGGTTTATAATTCTGGCTGTATAGATTTTACTTATAATTTTATGCATGCGCTAACTCCCAGTGACACCCAGGGGAGCCATCTTTAGACCGTCTTGATTAGCAGATGTTGCCCTTGCTATGTAATAACAATCTAATCACCACTTCCCCTTGCCAAGAAATGAGAAAAGCATTCTCGTCTGGAAACCAGCTCTAACACATGAAGTGGATTAAGAAAGGCTGTCTCCCCAGAGTCCCTGTAAGCATTCTTCATCATAGTTTGTTTTTCTTAACGATAAAAACTGCACAGTGGTGTTTGGAGTTCATTCTAACAAGCGCCTGGCTTGCATGACAATATTTTACTTGGGCTGCCTCAACTTTTTTACGTGTAAATTATGTTGTAAGAAATCTTGGGCATGGGATGATGTGTGTAGCCCGTGTTTAATTTTCCTCGACTTGAGAATATTTCATTTATTTTTTTAAATGGCAAACTATGACTAGTGAGTACTTAACATGCAAAATAATATGTTCCCAGGAACTCTGGGACATGTAGGAAGGTGGCTCACATCTGAGTACCTCTTCTCTGGAACAGAGAGTTGGACTCAGTGATGCATTTAAGAAAATCTCAAAGTGCATGCTAGTTCTTAGTTAAGCTGGGGTGGAAGTGATACATGTTCATCCTGGGACTGAGCGCTTTCCTGGAGCCTTCTGAAACATACCAAATCACTTGGACATCATTTCATCTTGTAAAAGGTTATCCAAGAAAAATCTCAGGTTACAGTGTCCTTCTGTCAGCCTGGCACTGAGGGGCAGAGACATAAAAATGCCTGGAGTTCACTGGCCAGCCGTTCTGACCCAATCAATCCATGAGCCCCAAGTTTCTTTAAAAACTATTTGTAAAGAAATACATGCATATATAAATTACAACCTTGATGTCAGCCTCTAGACTCCGTGTGTGTGTGTGTGTGTGTGTACATATAACCACAAACTGCCTCCCTGATTCTCTCAAAAGAAATAATGGAAGCAGAAAAAAAAACCTGTTTGCACAGTACAGAGCCTTTCAAAAGTTCAAAACGTGGACAGTATTCAAGCATAATATCACAAATGAAGAGAGAGGCTAAGAGTGAGGATGGTACCGTTTATTATGATCTTTCAAATGTCTTAGAGTATGTCAGGAGCTGTATCTACACTGTAGCAGTTGCTTACAAGTAAACTAAAACCTCATGCTTAGATGCTGTTAGATCTGAGTATCAGAAACGTATGTTTTCCCCTCCACCCGACCTTCTCATGTGTCACTTTAGTGTCAAAACAGAGAGAGCTCTGTTCTTCTTCTCACAGCTTTCTAAAGAGTGACTACAAGTATCTCAGTTGGTAATAGCCGTAAAGTTTTAATGAGCTGCTCTATAAAGCTGACATCCTTTTGGTTGCAGGCAGGTTGGACTTATTTCTATGCTGTGGAAAACTAGGCTGAGTTTCAGCTCCATAGCAAGATCAAGGTGGATCTTCCACAGTCATCACCGTTAATGTGTTCCACATGGGCTTCCCTTGGAGTGTGATATTTTAGTTGGAGATATCGGGAAATTATGTCTAATTATGTCATTCAGATTGATACCATAAACTATCACTGTGGAACACTTCTGGTGTTGACATAGATTTCTGTCCCACCCAGTCCCACAGACATTCAGTCAAAGAAACACAGAGGCCTATGTTAATTATAAACTGGTTAGCCTATTAGTGCAGGCTTCTTGTTAACCCTTACATCTTAAATTAGCCCATAATTCTTGTCTGTTTGGCCACGTAGCTTGGTACCTTTTATCAGTGAGGCATTCTCATCTTGCTTCCTCTGTGTCTGGGTGAAGACTGCAGACTGAGCCTTTCCTCTTTCCAGAATTCTCCTGTTCTGCTTGCCCCACCTATACTTTTTGCCTGGCTACTGGCCAATCAGCATTTTATTAAACCAGAACAAGTGATAAATTTTTACAGAGTACAAGACCATTGTCCCATAGCATTCTGGCACAATGGCCATTTGCTGTTTGTATAAAGTCCCACTTCCTTTAATGAAAGAAAATCAAGGTAAGCCCTTCTTCGTTAACCTCCACTACATCATGGCAAAGGTTACCACTTGAGCCAGTGGGCCTCAAGCACCCCTGAGTCAATGATCTTCATGCTGCTTAAACCTGGGTGTAATCTGTTAACCTTGATGGAACTTCCTGGACAGTGGGGAGGGGTTATCACAAGCCTATGTATTAGTATTGTGTCAGGATAGGGATTTAACTCTTCTCGGGGCCCCTCCCCGAGAAGGGCATCGTCGCATGACCTTGCCATGGGAAAAAAGAAATTTCTACTTATAGTGTCAAGCTCTCAGTGCATGGTTCTGACAGGAGGTGACACATGCAATGCTAGTCAATGGTAAAGTTGCTTGCTGGTTGGGTGGGGAGTTGGTCTCCTAATAAAATATACTGAAGAAGGAGTCAAGTTTATCTATTTTAGGAGGACAAGACAGGCAGAAAAAAATGGGCATAGAGAGTGAACTTTTATCTTTATGCTCAAATCTGTTTCAAGAATATCCTGACACTATTTCTTGCCGTGTGTGTGTGTGTGTGTGTGTGTGTGTGTACGCATGTTCTGAGTTTATATGGCACTTGATAAACTTCTTTAATCAGTAAATTTGCTTCACTAAATTTTGAGGATTTTCAACAGTTCTTTGAAATCTGTTTTTCTACTTATCTCACTACTTCCGCTTTGGTAGTATGTTAGACCTCTAATGCTGGCCACATGTCCCTAGATCTGAATCTCCATTCATTTTTCAAATATTTTTCTTCTACAGGTAGGATAACTACCGTTTATAAGTTTAGTAATTCACTATTTTTTTAAAGGTAGTGTCTCACTTTGTAGCCCAGGTTGGCCTTTCATACAAGAACCAACTTCCTTAGCCTCCCAAGTCCTAGAGTTATGAGTGTGCGCCATCATGCCCCGTTAGTTAATTCAGTGTTCTTTCCTATGTCATCTCTCCATTTTGCTGTTGAATACATATGGCAGGAATTGTTTGGGGTTTTGTGGGTTTCTTTTTGAATGCTTAGATAAGTTTTATAGTTTTAGAATTTTCATTTATTATAATTTTCTTTTATTATTTGAGAAGGGAAGGGGGAGGGTGCATAACTCATCATACATGCAGAGGTCAAAGGGCAACTTTCAGGAGTCAGTTCTCTCATTCTACAGGGGATTCAGGAATTGAACTCAGATCATCAGGCTACGTGCCAAATACTTTAACCCACTGAGCAACCCAGCTAGCCTTAGAACTTCCAATCATAAGATTTTTCTGTTTCTTTGATGAAACTTTTTTTAAATTGGTTACAAATGTATTTTCCTTTGTGTCTTTGAGCCATGTATAAGGGAGCTACTTTGAAGTCGGATTGTTCTGACAGCGGGGAGTGGAGTCCATGATGGTCTCTTCAGAGGGGGTCACATTTGTACAAGCATCTTCTAGCAGCACTGTGCGTCTGTGCTCTCTCAGAATGTAGGCGCTCTCCTTGATTAGATGTACAGTGGAAATGGGGGTGTGGTAGGTGGTAGCCCAGGACTTTCTCTCCTCCTGTCTGTGGTCCTTCATTTATAAACTAAAACTATATTGTTCTCCAGAGGCAATTAACCTACTTCATAGGACCCAGAGGGTTGGTTTCATGTATTAGGTGGCAGATGCTGGTGTTTGCAAGTTATGTGGTTATCTGATTTTAATATTTTTCTTTTTAACCTCAGATTGCATCAAAAATACTCCATCTCTACTTTTCTCTGGGGTTTTTTGAACACATTATGTTACACAGTATCAGTAACTATAAATAACCTTATTTTCAAGCAAACATTACATCTAAGATGCTTTTTTGTTTGTCTCTTAGGAAAAAATGCTGCAAAGGATATAAATTTGTTCTTGGACAGTGTATTCCAGAAGGTATGTGATTTAATAGATGATTTCACCCTCCCTTTTCATGACTAATGACTAGAGGCTACAATGGGTGCACATGGAATGTGCGTTAGCTATACATACCTTATGTGTTTCTAGTTATGGAAGTCATCATAGTTCCCTTTTTTAATGCTAGGATTCTACATGGTGTGCTCTGTGTGAATCACCAGCGTGCTCAGATTTTAGGTTCATGCTTAGCAAACTAGCATCACAAGCACTAGTTGTAACATGAGCCTCTTCATGAACTCTTTACCTGCCCCCAGCATGAAACTTCAAGCTCCTTTAGAGGACTTTCAGCAATGCTAACCAAATACACAGTCCTTCCCTAAAATTAGAAAGGTTTCAGGCTTGGCCTGATGATCCTCTAGGCATATGATTCAGAGTAAAGAGACAGCAGGTAGATTACATTGGACAAGATGAACAGATTTTAATTATGTTTTAATGTGCTACTTAATAGGATCTTGGGCAAATTACATTTTAAGCCTTTCTCTTTTGTTTATTATACCAATTTAAATGAATGTTTAAAAAATATTGTTATATATAATTATACATGTGACATTTAATCTCACTATAAAAACACTGTTATGAGTGTGAGTATTTTTGTCACCAGTATTTTATAAGAGAGGAGACAGAAACATAAAGACCCTAAGTTAAAGCTGGGGATAGTGGCTCATGCTTGTAATCCCAGCCCCAGATAGGCTGGGACAGAAATTCACCCCAAACTACAGCCAATCTTGACTACATAGCAAGACCCCATGTTAAAACTACAAAATCCCTCTACATTCATTAGTCCAAAAAAAAAAATCCCTAGCATCGCACTGAGAATCAAGTTGAGTATCAAGCATCAAGTTGAGAATCAAGTACCAAGCTGAGCAGGTGGGGAATATGGCTACTCAATTAAAAAGGAAGAAGATGCGAATAAAAGAAAAGAGCCTTGTGGGTATTGATGAGACAAACTAGACCTTGTTGAGGTCGAGAAAGACTTAGCATTGACAACGTCACTTGAAAGCTATATAGAACAGTGGTTCTCAACCTTCCTAATGATATGACCCTTGAAGATGGCTCCTCCTGTTGTAGAGACCCCCAGCCATAAAATTATTTTTGTTACTACTTCATAACTGAAATTTTGCTACTGTTATAAATCATAATGTTATGAATCATAATCTGATATTTCCAAAGGTCTTAGGCAATCCCTGTGAAAGGGCTGTTCCACCCCCAAAGGTTGAGAACCACTGCTCCCGACTATCAGTTCTCCAGCCCTGAGGACAAATATGGAGTAGCTGGCTGGATTTCATTGGAGGTGAAAACTTGTGTGGAGATAAGAAGTGTACTATTACACAGAATAACGAAAAAGAGTTTAGGCTTTCAAAGTCTTCGAACTCGTCAATGACTGAGAAGTTTGGAAAAGTCTCAAGGGCTATCATGTCAGATCTCAAACGCAAGACCAAGCCATGGTTTAACGGTGACAAATGCAGGCTGAGCACTTCTCGTCTGAAATACTGGGTGCCAGAAATACTTCATGTGTCAGAGTTTTTGGATAGGGAAATATTTACACAGACCTTACTGTTTGAACATCCCTAATCTGGACATCTGAAAGGCTCCGAAATCCAAAAACATCACGGAACTCAGAATGTTTGAAGTTTTAAGATTAGAGATTCATTACGTATGTAGAAGCCTGGCTTGGTTGAGCAAGGCCGGAGCCACACAATGCTCACCTTAGCAAGGGTGGCCTGGCAGCATTATATACGGTGGATTTAAATGTGAAGAATCTTGGTGAAGATGCTGTTTACACAAGAGTCTCTGAATCTAAATTAAAATAATGCCAAGAGAAACAGAACGGAGACGATAGAAAGTAGATACAATTTAAAGATAGGAGCTGCATGACCGAAAGTGGGTTGACTCTAGAAAACAAGCATCCAAGAGAGAGGACTGAATGAATTCATTACCTTTGCTCCCTTCAGAAGCCTACAAAGTGGAAAAGACATGAATCCACAAGATCCAAAGGAAAGAAAGAACAAATATCATCAACAAAATGTTGGAAGCTAGAGATCAGCCCTGGGGATGGGAAGAATCTTAGCAAAATGAAGAGAATGAAGTCTTAGCCACCACCAGGAAAAGCCAGGGACAGCTGGCTTTATAGTAAAACAGACAAGCAAGAGCACTAGAAATAAAGGGGAGAGTGGTAGCAAAAGCAAAAGAGGCTGGGAAATGGCTCAGTGAAGTTCTTGTGGTACAAGCATGAGAACCTTGGTTCAGAATCTCAATGCCCACATTAAGATACCAGGTGGCATAATGTCTGTAACCCCAGTGTTTTCTAGGACAGAGGTAAGTGAGGTCCTGGGACTCACTGGCCAGCAAACCTACCAGATTTGAGGAGCCTCCAAATTCAGTGAGAGACCCTCTCTCAATTAAAAAAAAAAGTGGAGTGTGACCAAGAAAGACACCCAATAGTGACCACGGACCTCCACACACATGTACATGCAAACAAACAAAAGCAAAAACAGAAAGAAAAGAATTGGCTAAAAGCCAAAGAGATTGTCCTCCTAGATCTTGTTCTGTCTCAGACAGAATACTGACCCTTGCTTGACTAAACAAGGAGAGTCGAAACAGTTCTGAGAGTTGAAACACAGGCTTCGGAGAAGACAGCCAGACAACAGTACAAGTCCAATACTTAAAACAGAGGCATTCAGCTCAGACTCACACATTACCTGTTTAAACGCTCAGCCTTCACTCTTCCTTTGAGTTGCAGTGACTTATTCTCAAAGACTTAGAAATGTTATCCCTGGGTATATACCAGATGGCTCTGCAAAAGACCTGACACCATCATTCTAATCTGGTCACTTTTAGTGAGGCCTGGGGCCATACAATCCCATATGCAAAGAGCTGTGTTTAATAAATCCTAAATAAGTTATAGAGGCACCTAAGGGTCTCTAGACATTGAAGGGGAAGTCTTCAGAACAAAACATACGGTGGAAAGAACCTTAGAGAAAACACAGACTTTACATAGAGAGCACTTCAAAATGCTATTTAGGCTGGTGGGGGTGGGGACAATGTACATGAGATAGAAACATCCCATTATTAGAGAGGAACGGAGGAGAATAAAGAGTACTTAGAAAATAAGGCATGACACAAAGCTGGAAGATGACACTAAGGTAATTTCCCCAGAACTAGACCAAAAATAGCAAAGGAATGAAACCCAGGAAGAAACCTGAAAACTGTTAGACGTGCACCCATGTACCTAATGACTCCACCCAGAACAGGGGTGGGAAGCATCAGAGACGCAAATCCAGAAACTTCTCCAGAACTGGAAGATGTGTTTCTTGATAAAGAGGGCCCTTTGAAGATTGACATAGTCCCACATATAATAAATGCATTGTGAAATTTTAGCACACTAAAATTAAAGAACCCTAAAAATTTTCAAAGAGGAATAAAAAATTCCTGTGAAATATAAAGACTAGGATTTAGCTGCGGTAGGACTGTAGGGGACAATAGAGCAATGCCTTTAAACAGGGACATAAAGTTGTCCAACCTAGTTACATATTTCAACTATCAGCACTCCTATGTGCTGGCAGTCATTTTTACATGTGTGAGCTCAACTCAACTTCTTTTGTGGCCTTTTGGGGGCATACACTGGACAGCAGGCTCTACTGAATTAGGGTAGTAAATCAGGAAAGAGAAGGTGTGAATGGCAGAAGGCAGGGGTGCCCCTCAAAAGATAATCATATAAAGTCTTAATAGGAAGAAATAGGAATGTTCCATCAGGGTGCCCACCCTTTTGACAGTGTGACATGATGTCATCTATAAATGCATTAGGTTATATTCAGTTATCCATGGACACATGTGACCTGTGTGGGTTAGACATGCCTGTTTGGGGAAACTTCCCCAAGATTAAATCACTAATATATCCAAATACTTTAGACATTTTACAAGAGTTCCAAACTTATGTTTGGGGATAAATCAGTAGCAAAATTTAAGAAACTGAGTTGTGTGAATCAAAAGTTAAGTCCAGAAGGACAAGTATGACTGATTAACAGAGGGTTTGATAGGAAAAATTTCTGGCTGGATGCTGAAAGTTAAAAAAAAAAAAGGAAAGCATTAAGTACAACAGAGATAAAAGGTGCAGGCAGCGACTACCAGCTCTGAATAGGGAGCAAAGAGAGACAGTGGACCTGTTCAGACTTGCAAGCTCAGAGGGAGAGTACCTATCTGTGCTGGCTAGTTTTATGTCAACTTGGCACAGCTAGAGTCATCAGAGAGGAGGAGCCTTAGTTGAGAAAATCTGCATAGATTGGGCTGTAAGCAAGCCTGTAGGGCATTTTCTTTTTTTTTTCTTTTATTATTTTATTTTATTCTTGTCTTTTTGAGACAGGATTTCTCTGTGTAGCTTTGGAACATGTCCTGGCACTCACTCTGTAGACCAGGCTGGCCTCGAACTCAGAGATCTGCCTGCTTCTGCCTCCTGAGTGCTGGGATTAAAGGTGTGCCCCACCATAGCCCGGCAGGCATTTTCTTAGTGATTGATGTGTCTCTCAGGGATGCTTAGCACCCTGGGCTGGTGGTCCTGGTTTCTATAAAAGGCAGGCCGAGTCAGCCATAAGGAACAAGCCAGTAAGTAACACTCCTTCATGGCCTCTGCATCAGTTCCTGCCTCCAGATTCCTGCCCTGTTTGAGTTCTGGTCTTGACATCCTCTGATGATGAACTGTGATGTGGAAGGATAAGCCAAATAAACACTTCCCTCCCCAACTTGCTTTTGGTCATGGTGTTTCATCACAGCATTAGAAACCATGACTAAGACAGTATCTCTGGATGGAGCCTAGACCTCTGAGGCACTAGACAGTCAGGACTGTTGTTCTGAACTCGGAGAACATAACCCATAGATCTGGAACCCAAACTTTGGGGTGTGTCTGGTGCTGGCATATCTCAAATAGGATATAATGAGGTTGATTGTGCAAATGACAGGAAAACGATACAGCGGCATTTCTTAGTGCTGTTGAGACACTATGCTTGTATGCAGAAGGAAGGAAACACAGATGAGTCTCGCAGGAAAAGAAGTCCAGACAGCAAGCACACATGCGCAGCCTTCCTTCCTCTTGCAACCTCCCTGTCTTTGTGCTTCTGTGTCCATCTTCATCATGTTCCTCCCCCTTCCCCAGTGCTCCTTACTGACAGTACCCAGTAGGCCAGTGACTACCAAAATAAAAATGGCCAAAGACCCAAGTCGTAAAGCAGCCCATGGAAAAGGAGGTGGCACAGATTTGAACTCATTAGCAACCCCCAAACATACACCAGGGTTATCTTCATTCTGGGGAAGCAAAAAAGTGGAGGTCCCCCAAAAGATTAAATGGTCAGAGTTTATGTCTAAGCTCAGTAGAGAACAGCTTTCATATTGTCAATTTGTGTAAACACTGAGATCCTATTCAACTAAAATTCCAAAGAAATCATTGACTCAATGGAAAAATTTAGAAGTGTGTTGTTCAAGGTGTGTGAGGAGGCGATGAAGACTCTTGAATAGAGAGTGCTGAAAATAAAGATGTGATGTGAGCTGGCCGTTATGAGATGCAGAGGTGAATAATATGAGAAACACAGCTCACTGAATGTGCTGGAAGTGACACCCCAGGGAAGCAGGGATAGAAGGGGACACTGGGACAATGGCTTCTCAAAGCACCCTTACCACAGTTGATGCAAGTTCTTTAGGTAGGCACTCTGCTTTCCTCTTCTCTCTGGCTGCTTCCCAGTTATGGTGACCACTGGGAGGAAAGGGTTGCTCACCAGCCATACTGAGGTCCTGCTCTCTCCAGCCAAAAGAATCTAGAACTTCATTCAGAAAAAAAAAATCCTATATAACCAGAAACAGTTTGCAAGGCTGGTCAGAACCCGTGCAGGCAGAACAGACCTGGACTCACACTTGTAGGAAAAAGGGCTTAGTAAGGGCAGTTTTAGGTCATCCTGAGACTGACGTGACCCTTGTCATGCTAACCCAGCTGCATCAGGAGCTGACACAGCCTGCACTAGGAGCTGACACAGCCTACCTGTTTGACTTCATATATACCAGAGCAGAGCAGAGCAGAGCCAGGCGCTCTCTGTGTCCAAGGAGACTGCATCTGTTGGCACCCAAGGAGAGCGGCTGTGATTAATGAGATGTTGAGTCTGGTCTGGGAGCAAATGCTGAGCTAGAGCTTTAGACTTAGAGCCAAAAGCCCTTCAAGGGGTGCATTAAACACCAGTTCATCAGAGCCCAGGGGAGCATATGCCCTAATTCTTTGGGTAATAACAACTCTACTCTAGTTTACACAAGCTTCAAGCTGATAAGACATTGGTAGCCATTCAAATGTGTATAAGTCTTCTCCGAGGGCAGGATCAACCTTCCTGTTAGTACACCTGTGACACTTGCTCATGCAAGCACTGGCTCTGAGAAGTCCCCACAACCCCAAAGTGTCCCTGCTCCTTCTCAGAGCCTGCCTGACCCCAAGGTCTTCCTCTCATCATGTGACAGTCAACGCTCACCAGCTCTGGCCTGTCCTCACATGCTGCTGGAAGGAATACACTCTCTGTGTCATTTGGAGGGAAAGACAACACAGGTCCCAGGGATGCCGTGCGCAGCCTGGCTGCCTAAACATCTTTGTGTTCTGGATAATGATGAAAATGGAAGGATGAGGAGGAGACCTAGAGAAGAAAATCCAAGCGACATTTGCTTTTAGTCACGGAGATCCTTGCATTAAGTCATCCGCTGTGGTACTCTTGGAAACTTTGAAAGAGTTGACAGCTCTTGAAAGGTAGTCAGCCACACTTCACATTTAACTCTTAGAAAAGAGCAGCCTTCCAAGTCTGTTCCAGGCTAGGGCTGGCTCACCCAACTCCTGCTGAGGTTGATGTGAACACACTCTTCTCTTTCAGACTATGACATCTGTGCCCAGGCTCCCTGTGAACAGCAGTGCACGGATAACTTTGGCCGAGTGCTCTGCACCTGTTACCCAGGATACCGATATGACCGCGAGAGACACCAAAAGCGGGAGAAGCCGTACTGCCTGGGTGCGTAGGAAATGCATTTCTAGTTCCTGGGGACATGCTGTGCTCAGATACCTCTGCCCTTTGTTGGATTCGCTGCTGCTGCAGGAGGACCAGGGTCAGAGGGATGGAGTGGTGTTTGGTTTTAGCCTGGGGACCCTAGCTTTTGTACTGTTCATCAAAACAAGGTACAAAGATGGCTTCAGGAGCTGGAATTGGTCAGACCCTAACTGAGAGGAGAAATAGGAGCTAGGGAAAAGGGAGAGTGTCCTATGTAAACTAGAATGAGGTAAGACAGAAGACAGAGGGTCAGGAACCGGGTGTGCTACACACACCTTTAATTCTAACACTCAGGAGGCAGAGGCAGGGAGATCTTTCTGAGTTAAAGGCCAGCCTGTATACATATTGAGTTCCAGGACAGCTAGGTTTACATAAAGAGACCCTGTCTCAAGAAAAGAAAAATCAGGAATGCAAAAACACAGAATAAAATGAGGCTTGCCAGCCCGAGAGTACAAGCAGGACAACAGAAGTATTGTCAGGTCGAGTCGGGGACAAGGGAAGGGGGGAGAGAAACAGTTTAAAGAAAGCTGAGACCAACTGCCTGGACTACAATTAAGCAAACAGCCCATGCACCCTCAGTGGCCATCAGCCTGTTTCTTTGTTTCTATTGGCCATGGGTTTCCCATCATGCCATTCTAAGAAGACTCATTGTCTCAAGAGATTGTCTATTTCAAAGTGTGATCATTCTGTAACCTGGGGTCCTGGCCTCATCTCCAGGGCGAATGAGACATAGCTCTGAGTGGTAGACCCAGGAATTTAACTTTTCACAAATGTCGCTAAGTGACAGGTTTTCAAGAATCGGAAGATGAACTGAGATGGTCATAGACTCAAGTGGGAGTTAAAGCTGCCTTGATTAGCAGTCATTCCCCTCTGCCCACCAGGGCTCTGGGGAGAAACTTTGGGGCAGAGGTCTAGCCATAGGCCTTCTACAGCCTCTCAACGGTATCTGGAAACAGTATTGCACACTAGCAAAGGATGGGGCCAACATAATTAATTAAATAGAGCAAGAGCCCATAACATCACCTACACAGGGCAGGGGATATTACACATGGAGACTAATATTTCAGTGTCCCATAGCTGCTTCAACCTTTTTTTTTTGTTTGTTTGCTTGTTTTTGTTTTTTGTTTTTTTGGGTTTTTTTGGTGACCAGAGGAGGTTGGGTTCAACAAAGGGCGCCCCTAAAGCACAACAGCTTCGTACTTAGCATTGGGACAGGGATGCCTCGAAGTAGGCTTCAGCTGGGACCCTCAGCCTCTAGATGACAGTGTGTGCTGCCAGGGGAACACCCACATGGCCATCCTCTCCCTGGCACCCTCGGCTCCTGTCAGAGATAGACCTTTGGCAGCTTGCCCAGGGAGCAGTTGGAAAGCTGTCAATCTTCTGGATTCCAGAGTTGGGCTCTGCCTGCCACATGTGTCGAGTCTGAGGTGGTGTCCTTTTTCCTATCCGCTACTCCAGATGTCTTCATTCCGTGAACAGGAAATGGAATATAGCCTTCCCCTTTTTCCTGTGGTGAGAGACAGTTTTGTTCCCACTCTGTGCCACAGAGAACTGGGACAGCGCTGTCCACGGTCCATGCTGACTCTCTTGTGGTCCCTTGTTTGATAATCTCATGGCTCATTTCCACAGCTCACCCGGGGGGGTCAGCGTGGGTCAGTATGGAACAAGGACTGCCTGGGAACACCTATCTCCATGAGGCCCATCCTACTATTTACTTTTGTTAGAAGTAGCGTTTTCCAGTTACTGCCATGTCTCTTAACTGGGAAGAGACCTTTCCGAAGTGACCTTTGGGTCACCATCATGCTGTTTGAAACCTCCCATTACAAAGGGGGATGAAACCTCAGCACACCAAGCTACCTACAGAAGTCAGCTGTGTTGCTGGTCATCCTGTTTTCTCTTCCATGGAGCCCTGGGGAGTGCTTAGGACTGGCCTCATTATCATGCCCTACCACCGGTGAGTGAGCCTCTGAGGCACCAGCCCACATGACAGACACCACCTCTCTAGGTCTCTAATGGCAGACGCATGGCCCAAAGTTAAGGTTTCGTGTACAGCCTGCGTTCCTGGCACTTCCCTTTATTCCGCTCTTCTCTGGTTCAGGTCTAGAAGTTTCTCTCACTCAGGTCAACAGAGGGGGCAGCTGTGTTGCTGTGTTGAAATTGTTCTATGTATTTGATTCAAACCAGATATTGACGAATGTGCCAGCAGCAACACCACTCTGTGTGCGCACATCTGTACCAACACCATGGGCAGCTACCACTGTGAGTGCCGGGAGGGCTATGTCCTTGAGGACGATGGGAGGACCTGCACCAGGGGAGACAAATACCCCAACGACACTGGTGAGCAAAAAAAGCATGATGCCCTTGATTGTGTGTGTTTCTATTAGATCTTATATAGAGTGTCAGTTTAAGAATTACACAGACATAGCAATGATATTGTCTTATGTTTATATAATTTTATATTGTATAAATGTAGCTTATATGTATAATGTATATTATTTATATGTAAAATGATATCTTATGGTATGTATGCATGATATATAATAATACACACATATTATAATATATAAAATGTGATTAGATATAATCTATAGTCCATATTATATAATTATACTATATATAGTACATGTTACCTTTAGTGTTGTATATATATTATTTATCCCATTTTATATATTTATATGTAGTATAGATTATGCATAACATGGAAATTATAGGTACCTGGGAGCCCAACCACTCCTCTGGTGACTCTGTGTAGTAAGGGACACTTACAAGTGGCACCTAGGTGAGAACCAAAGATCAAAGTCATCTGAAGGCGAGGCGGCAGGAGCAGGGTCTGTAGTGAGTGTGGCATCCTGACTGATGCCAGTAGCGCTTGCCTGTGTGTTTCCAGGAACCTAGAATGAACAGGGAAGAGGCCAGACACAGTATTCTCTCAAAGAAAGTATGTTGAAATGTGTGTTTGAATAATTGCCACTACGGTCGCAGTCTATTTCAACGCAACCCAAAATGCAGTCCGTGTCGTGTGCCCCTCTGTGAACTCGCTGCTTGGTTCAGGATCAGATAAAGAAAGAAATTGGAGTGCAAGCGAATTTTTACACCAGTTTGACAGAGGACATTCTTTAAATTCCAAATTGCATGCATGCATTTCACATATAATCTTTTAAGCAACTCATTTTGTATGAGCCCACAGTCAGTTACCCAATTCCTACCATCTGGAGCTTCAGCGTGGAGCTGGGAGGCTGCCGGACACGAACACGGCAGCCAGATTCAGCCAAGATGAGACGGGTCACCAGAGCGTGGGATCAGTCTGCGTGCTGGGGTAGTTCCTCCGAAGGAAAAAAGAATGAAGTAAAAAGAGGAAGAAGGGGAAAGAGAAGAAAGAAAAGAGCTCCCAGATTGGTGGGCAAGTGCTTATAACATTCACTTTCAAAGGACCTCTGGTCTCTCTGCCAAGTGCCAAGCTAGTCAATAAAATTTAGAATTTTAGCCTGTGGAGACCAATGTCAGTCACCTTCCAGCTGGAATAAACTTTGAGGCAAAATAGTCTTCCCTACCAGTGTTGGCCAAACAAGTTCCCTAGAGAGAAAACCCTTAGCCGTTCAGAGGCCCAGAGGCCGAGTTTGTACCATCAGGAGCATGCATGTTGCACGTGCTCGAACAATCACGTGAACTCACAGATAAGAGAGGTTAGGGGGCCTGAGCCATGCCTGGGAAGGGAGGAGAATCCTAGGGCAAATCACGTGTATCAAGACGAGCCGGGAGTCGAGAAAACCAGGAACATCTGGGCACTCACGTGATGGAGCCTAAGCTTCAAAAGGGGCTGGGAGGCGGCAGAGGCAGACAGCAGGCCACCAGCTGCCTCGCAAGGAACAACTACAAAGGCAGATTCTGAAGGGCAGCTAGGTTGAGTCATGGAGAAACCTGTGTACAAAAAGTCAATGCAAAATAGCGACTTGGAGCCAGCTTGGGAGAGGGCATTTACAGACCCCGTGTATGAACTAGAGAGGGCTGAGCATGGGGCACCTTTGAGACTCTGAAGCCTACAGAGCCTACCCATCCAGAGGGCGCTACAGATCAAAGGGCAGCAATCTTTGAGGGGGACAAAGTTTAATGAGGAAAATAATTTACAGACCATTTTTTAATTCAAAATTGAAATCACTGCCTTTTTATCTCCTTGTCCTCGATCCATGCAAGAACTCAAACTTGAAAATATGCCCAGCTTTAACACCTTCCGTGTAGGGAAGGTTCCTTTCAGTATCTCAAGGTTGAGTGGTTTCACATCCGAACAAGCAGCTCAGTTGTAAGCCATGCCCATGGCAAAATGAGCCAGCTAAGCATTTCCAGCTGCTTTGGACAAATTGGGCAGCCCAGTATTTCACCGTCTTTTGTATTGTTTTAATAATGAAGATAATGATTATTGAATATAAACACATGATCTAAAAATCACCTCTCCCTCTCTGGTATGTTTTGAGTTTGGGGGGAGTTTTTTAGGGTGAGATATTTCTTAAGCTTTTCATTCTCCAACAGCTAACAATGTTAGAGTCAGACAAACTTAAAATGGAAGTCCAGGGTGGGTGAGCTGCTTGTCACACAAACCTGATGGCCTGAGTTTGATCCCAGAACCTATTTAAAGGTAAAAGGAGAGAACCAATTCCACAAAGCTATCTGAAAGTCTCCATGAAGTCAAATGTATGTCTCCACATGCATGCATACCTTGACATGTACACATAGCATCGTATAATAAACTTTAAAACTAAAATAATGATGGTGGTGATGATGATGATGATATGGAAGTCTAAGCAGCCTAGACTTCCTGGGGATGTGTCCCCAGGACAACCTCTGACAATTTGAAAGACAATTTGAAAGAATGTCCCCTGGCTGAGTGATACAAGCCATCTGACAAATTAATGTTCAGTCATTTTGATTTTTATCTTTGAAAACCCAGAGCCGGAGCCAGTTGAGACACAAGGGAGTCTGCGTACCGCAACAGGCAGACAACGAAGGAAATGTTGGCTCCATCGTGATTAGCTTTCTGGCCTTTATTTTTCAACTTGTGTTTATTTTCTGATAAAGTTACCGTGACCCCAAGTGTCACTCAATACAGTTCAAAGACTCAGAAACGGCCAGGTGTTTCAAATAACTTTCAAACTCTGATAATAATAGATTAGGTATTTCTTAACGTGGGTAATGTTAACACATATTGACAGCCCCTTACTGCCACCCCCAGGTAGGTGGGCGAAGCAGATTCCAGAGGAGTTTTCAAAGTCCTGCTCTCCCTGCCCCCCAGGGGGTTGTGATGTGCTGGGACTGGATTCACCAAACAGCATAGTCAAGTTTCTAAACCAAAATCCTTTATTCACTTGGGGCACTTCCCATGTGAAGCACATTCTTGGGTTTTTCTAAGTTTATTTGATATCTCTTACCCTAATTTCTAAGCCATTACATTTCTAGCGTTCAACATTGTTAACCAGACTCATAAAAATTAGAGCTCCATGCCCCCGTGTGGCTTCTCCGTAGTACTGCAGCCTGAAAATCTGGAAAGTCAGCAACATGGAGGTAGGAGCGAATTTAGGTAGACAGTAAGTTTAGTGGAGTGTCTTCCCTGGACCTGCCAGACCACATCTGGGTGTTCTCAGCAGAGATTCTAATAACAGCCTCCCGTTGTGTCTACCCCATACCCCAAAGGGCCAATTGGGCCCTATAATTGTATGACCTGCACATGGTATTCTGCGTAATCAAGTTACCACCCCCTTCTAGGGCTTACTTTATCTGTAAGAGGGTGCTAAAGATGTGTCAGCTCTAACATTCCGTGATCCATATAACATGAGTCCAGAACCGAGTGACGAGGTAGGATTACCCTGTCATGCAGACACGCATTTGCACCAATACTTGGAAAATCCAGCTGGGGATGTGCAAATGGGGGGTGCAGAGATCCGCTCTTCACTCCTATGTGTGTGCCCTCAGCAGGAGGCTTGGTCTTACACCAAGGTCAGATGTCAATGGTGAAGCAGAAGTGTTGTTTTGATCCCCCATTCATAAAACCTCCTTCCCACACTGAGCAGCTCTCTAGGTAAAGAGGGATGGGTGGAATGGAGTAATGATCAATGTGAATTATCAACTTGACACCCTGTGAGTCAGCTGAGAAGACTCTCAGTGAGCAATTATCTGAATTGAATCTATGGGCACATGGGATGGGCATGCCTTGGTTATGGTGATCGTTAGTGAAGACCCCACCTAAAAGTGGGGAGCATCATTCGGGGCTGTATAGAAGGGAGCTGGGTATAAAATCACGTGTGCTCTTGACTGGCTAGGACTAGCTGCTTCCATTTCCTGCCAGCGTGATTACCCCACAGGCTATGACCTGGAATCAGGAGCTAAATAAGCCCTTTGTTCCCCAAGGTGCTTTTGTCAGGGTATTTTATCATACCAGTGAGGACCAAAATGAGGACAGGTAGGTGTACCCGCAGCGGACGAGCAGTTCAGAAAGGTGGCTGGCTCTGTGCCTATGGCTGAGCTGTGCCCTTCACGGTGACAAGGTGAAACCTGAGCTAGCTCCGGATACACTCACAGTAGAGGATGGAGAACCCTACAGAAACAGACAAGGCTCTAGGTCTAGTGGGTCTGTAGCTGTACAAGGACAGTGGAAGGGTGTCCATTTCTCGTGGCCACTGGAAAGAGGCACACATGTCATTACCTTCCAGGCGTCTTCTCCTGCAGAGTCCTGTTTTCAGACTCAGTGGGCTGGGTGCCACTCAGCTGCGCCGTGCTCCCCCAGAACAATGCACTGTCAGAGATGGGGACAGGCAGTCAAGGTTGTGGGAACAGCTGAGGGTGAGAATTTGTGCAGCACATGGACTCGGCCCCTGGAGAATAAAATCGTGTCAGACTTATAGAACCATCATTCTCGAAGTACTAATAAATGCACATGTTTCCACACAAAACTGCTAATAAAAGGAACAAGCGTGTTTCCACACATGTGGAATGTCTAAACACAGCTGGCCCCAAAGAGTAGCAGGGCCTCTCTGTCCCGTCCTCTTTCCCTTGACCCTGGGTCATTCTGGATCATCCAGAGAACACCTACCCCTTATACAATTTCCATGGTCAGCCTCTCTTTACCCCGTGCCTAGGGACAGCCCTTCTGGTGCCATCGCTCCAGGAATGTGTGTTGCCAGTCTCCCAGCTGGAGCTGAGCCTTTGTCTCTCCCCAGGGCATGAGGAGAAGGCCGAGAATGAGGTGAAAGCTGGGACTTGCTGTGCCACATGCAAGGAGTTCTCCCAGATGAAGCAGACGGTGCTGCAGCTGAAACAGAAGGTACCAATAGCACAAAGGGTGGGGTCTGTGTGTGTGTAGGGAGGGTGAAGGGCCTATAGGGGATTGGGGGATGGTGGGTGAATGAGAAAATTGATCTTTCTGGTTGGCCATTCATTGCACTTGGTGTAAACTGGATGTGAATTCTGGGTGTT
>LOEQ01000438.1:512485-529040 GCA_001685075.1 Bramus lutescens | reverse complement strand
CCAGGCTAGCCTCAAACTCAGAGATCTGCCTGCCTCTGCCTCCTGAGTGCTGGGGTCACAGGCATGTGTCACCATACCCAGCCGAGGTGAATTCTCTTTAATGGTACCTCCTGGAATGTATGGCTTCCTGCCGTATGTGAAGCAGTTTTATATACAAAATCTCACTTAACTGTCACCATAGCCTTGCAAGAAACATGCTAACATTCCCAGAGATGAAGCACATGCTCAAGAGGTCAGGCCTGAAATCCAGGCCTTCTCCTAAAGCCTGGTGTAGATAGATCATTTGCTTTTAACATCCACTTGCCATTGCTGATGCCATCTGCTCTTTTCATAGAACACAAGGCATTTACTTGCTCAGATAAACATTGTCTAAGAAGTGGGAATATGGAAGGGGGTGCTGGAGAGCAGCCAGCCCCATAGTTTGAGGTAGTGCACACACATGTTCAACTACACTATGACTATACGATAGCCAGAATTCTAGCCATAGAAAATGCCCCAGGTCAAATCCATTGGCTCTTCAGGAATCAACTGGAAAAGAATGCCACATAAAACGGCAGCATGCAGATCACAGAGTACAAGGAGCTTACAAGACCTGCCACTTTTTAACTAGCAAGATTAACCACAGCGTTCAGGGAAGGACTGCTGAGCGTTAATTGTTGGTTTAATGCAGGACATAATGTACAAGTCAGGATAGTGGCTACTTTTGAAAGAAGGAAGGAGAGTGGTGAGGGGCATTTAGAGAGATCTGGGGTGACCGGAAGGTCTACATTGGCTTGAGTGTCCACCCAGTGTGTGTGTCAGTCATTTTCTCAGCTGCATCTCTTAGTTCTACGAAACTTCCTGTTTGGGGCTTGTATTATCCATCAGCCCTCAGTGCCTCTTCCCCTTCATTTTTTTTTTTAAGTTAGGAAAGAAATGTGATCTGGTGAGAAGGGAGCCTGAGGACCACAAAGTACCTGTCGTTCAGGTTTTGGTTGAGCATTGAGGAAAAGCAGCCAGCTTCTTCTGAAATTCACTCATGCTGCTAAATGGACTGCTGGAAGTGAGATAGCGAGAGAGGACTAGGGGAAAAGGCCCCAGAGAGAGAGGCATAGCTCATCAGTGAGCCCACACAGCAGCTCGGGACCCACAAGTGTGCTCAGCCTCTGAAAGCCACTGTATAGGGAGCAGGGGATCGCAGCCCTCTTATGCCAGAGAGCAATTGAGATGATGTCACAAGTATTTGCTGAGCACCTACTGTGCCCTACAGTGGCCTGAGCAACAAGGAAATACAGTGTGGAATAAAGTCCTGCCTCAAGCAAGTTGACATTTTACAAAGAAACCAAGCCAACAGTGTGACTTAATGGTGATCAATTGGAGTGAGGTGGTAGCCAAGCTTGAGAACTCGGAGGTCAGTGAGGTACACACAGTGAGCAGGCTTTCCTACCAAGTACATGTGCAGGTTTGGAACTGACTTCCCCAGCTAAATTGTGTGTGCGTGCACGCACGCACACACATATATTATAATTTTTTTAAATGTACATATGTACCACAGAATTTTATTGAACCACAAAGAATAATCATGTCCTTTCCAGAAAGATAGATACACTAGAGATCAATATGTTTAATGAAATTAGCTAGATTCAAACAAAAAAAATGCATGTTATCTTAGGTAAGTTTTTATTGCTGTGATAAAGACCATGACTAAAAGCAACCTGGGGTGAAAGGGTTTTATTTGATTATATGTATAACTCAATCAGTCAAAGTCCATCATGAAGGGAAGTCAGGGCAGAAACCTTGAGACAGGAACTGAAATGAGCCACGGAGGGACACTGCTTACCAGCTTGCTTATTCAGGATGGCTTAATCAGACTGCTTTCTTACAGAACCCAAGACCACCTGCCCAGTGAGCTGAGCCCTCCTACATCAATTATTAATAAAGAAAATGCCCCACAGGCTTGTCTACAGGACATTCTTCTGGGAGCATTTTCTTAGCTTATCCTTCTTTCAAGATGACCAGAGTTGGTCAAGTTGTCAAAAAACTAACCAAAAGAAATGTTTTCTCATATTTGCAAATTTTAGATATGTATGTGTGTGTGTGGCATGAAAGCAGAAGGTAGACTTGAAGAAAGAAGGAGATGAGAAGGGAGGAATAAGAGGCATATTGGGGTGAATTTAGTCCCAACTACATGATGGACTTGGAAGAAATAGCTTTTATGAAAGGAGATAACACCTGTTAAATATGGTGTCAAATTAATTACTGCCCATAAGAGATTGACAGCAGTGCCTGCTGCCTGGGACAGGCTCTGTACCTACCAAGCACATGCTAAACATTAGCAGCGAGCATGCCATCTTCAGTGTCCTACCTGCTCATGCCAACAGCCCTCTCGGGTAGATGGTCTAATAATACCAAGCAAATCTGACCTGAGAGAACAGTAATTGGAAGTCCATTGCTTGACACTCAGGAGAAGTACAGGCTCTGCTCAGGTTGCTATAACCTTACTTCCAAACACTCACACCCCCACAAGCCCCTTCTTCCCTGATGTTTCTGGGAAAAGGTGTCTAGTCACACCCACTCCCTTTCCTTCCCACTTGTCAAAAGGAGTACAAAAGCTACAGGCAAGCAAGGCTCATCTTATAACTTGAACAGAGGAGATAGTTAAAAGGAAAAAGCAACAGGAGCCATGTTTAATCCCAACTGCAGTAGATCCCCTCCCCAAACCAGGTTACAGGATTTGGAACATGAAGATGTGATCGTCTCAAGACACACGCCTCATTTTGTCGGTGTGGAGGTGAAAACGTGGAAGGCTAGAATACTTGGGCCCAGAGGCAGGAGCAAGGGCAGGCACAGCCTTCCCACTGGGCAGTGACAATGGCTGGACACTGGGCCCACGCATCCATTTTCCTGGGCAGCAGCCCTCATAGGCGAATGCTACATCTTGTTTATGGGCAATATGCAAGCCCTAGAGAGTTTGGTGTTCTTTCCAAAGCCAGAGTCCAGGATTCACATCTCATTGTCTCATCTGGTGGCTGATGGTCAAATCGAAAGAGACTACAGGGGCTAGAGTTGACCCATGGACCCAGAAGGTGTATTTACTTTTCTTATTCCATCATTATTCCCTATTCCACATACTCATCTCTAAGTTATAGCTGTCTACGAGACATTGGAAGGATTTTATTGAACTCTAGAACACGGCAGTGTCCTCTTATGACTCAGACATGAGACATGATCTGAAATAACGCAAGACCGAGTCTCAGTTCACGCAAGGCTGCCTCCGCCCTTCTCCTCTGTCCCTGAAGAAATTACCTTTGCAGCAGAGTTCAGTTCCCACCGAAGCTTTCACAGATTCACACATTACCTGACTTCAGGGACTGCTAATGCTGCTTGTCCATGTGGTTCTCTGGCTTCCTCTAGAACGAGAAATTCCAGGCAGTAAGCAGGGCAGTAGCCTCCATGCCCACAGTCTCAGAAGCTATGCATTGCCACCACTGCCACACTCGTCATTAGAAACAGATAACCAATCCAACAATAAGAAAAAGCCTCACCTTTGGAAGGAGGAGTGTTGAAGAACTTGTGGACAGGTTTTATGTTAACTACCAAGGTTTCTGCTGTCCATCTGTTCTGAAGGTTGGCCCTGAGTGTATGTATGAACAGTCACCCACAGTCTTGTTTCTGGTTCCCAAGACTGGACATTCTTTAAGGAGAGGAGCCATGTCTTGGTCACCACTGGAGCCATAAAACAAAGCACAGGCCCTGGCATATAGTATAATGAATATATGTTTAAGTTATAAAGTAGCTACTTGAATGGACAGGAAGTACAACACCAGTATGTTTTATTAGTCATAGTAACTCTTTACGGATCTTGGCAACCTGAATGTTCCTGACTTCAACCACTGACTCACTGAGGAAATACTTGCAAGGAGTTTGCCCTGGACAGCTCCTCGGCTGGAAAGGATCTCTCTGGCCCATCTACACTCTGACTAGCTACAGTGGTGAGCAAAATAGTGAGCCAGTCTTGCAGGCTCTATGGACGGCTCTAACACAGACTTCCTCACGGAGCAATGCCGGCATTCTGACGCAGGTCTCCTTTGTCTTTATAGATTGCTCTGCTTCCCAACAACGCTGCGGAACTGGGCAAGTATGCCAATGGTGATAAAGTGCTGGCCTCAAACGCCTACCTTCCAGGACCTCCTGGCCTGCCTGGGGGACAGGGCCCACCGGGTGAGTGTGCACTAGAACATTGGCTGGGAGCTCACACTCAGTGAGGCTGCACAGTGCTCTCCAGTTTCCTCCCGTTCTCACAGGTGAAAGATGACATGCAGGGCAACATGGCTGTGTGATGGGAGGCCAGGAGGGAGTTGGGTCCTGTAGCTTGAAGGGTGGGTTAATTTTCTGAGATCAGATAGGAGGACTTCTAATGGTCATTTTAAAAGGTGAGCATGGTACCATACCTGGAATCCTAGTGTTCAGGGTCATTGGAAGGAGGATCAACAGTTTGAGTCGAGCCTGGCCTACATGGTGAGGTCCTACGTAAAAACCAATTATTTTAAGTTACTGAGAAGCACCATGAAGACTATTATTCAAGTTTTCCCTAGGAAAACCTTAACATATAGAGTAATAGACTCATAAAATCATACAGTTCAACTGAATCACAGCCAGAGGGTCACAATATGGCCCCATCGCCACCTCTCTTCAGTTCTTTGGCTACCTCCTCTTCTTGCTTTAAGCATTTTGAACTATATTCTTACTCCTATTTTGTTGTAAGTAGGATTTGTTGAGGTATAGATCGCATAATGAGGTAGGCCCTTCCAAGGTTGCATTTTAGTTTTGCCAAGTATAAACTCCCCTGTAACCTTATATTCCACACCCTTACAATACAGGAAGTTTCCACCATCCACAAAGTTCATGGAACCATGGACCACCAATGTTCCCCCTGTACCAGCTCTAGGTATCCACCAACTGCCTTCCTTCCCCAAGACTTTCCCATTCAAGGGCTGCATTTCAGAGGTCTCTCATAGCTTCCGTTCTGCATGGCCATCTTCTTTCTATCAGCATACGGTTTCAGAGATTCAGCCTTGCTTAATCAGAAGATTTATAGTGAGAACTTATTTCTTCAAGTTCTGAGGCACTTTACACACTTTATCGTGAATCTCTCTGTACATAGATCAATAGAGCCTTAACACCAACAGAAGAAATGACATCAGTGTTAATAGGTGACTCTAAACCATGGCTGTCTTATCCCTCGTTATGAACCCAGCAGTGTGCTGGTTCTGGCCTCTGATGTTCTAGCTGGGAAGATGTAGCACATATGACTGTAGAGGAAAGTGAGCCAGACTTGCACCTATAATCTTAGCACTGAGGAGGCCGAGGCAGGAGATTGCTGTGGTCACTATGGGCTGAAGAATGAGATCCTGTCTCAAAAAAAAAAACACCAAGCAAAATCACAAAAGGTATATATACATCTCTCCAGGTCAGGCCGCAGACGCTTTTTATTATCAAGGCTGCAGGGAAATAACGTGTAGTTTGAAGTCAGAGGTTGGCATTAGGGGATTGGACTGGTGAGGAAAGATTGGTAAACTATCAGGAAGGGAAGGATTTGGCCAAGCTTTTGATCCAAAGATCAGTAGGAAGGCTCAGATTTCTTTCCAAATGATTCTGTGCTTCCCATCTGCTTGTATCTTAACCCCCCAGCAGTTCCCCTTACTGACCTGAGGCTCAGTTCACACAGAAGAGCTGACCCAGGACTTTGGTTTATCCTGAAGATCCTCCTTGGCGGTTTTCTCACACGGGCATCCTCTTCTTCTAAGTAGGCAGCGGCTGTCTCCTATCACTGTGATTCCTATCACAGCAGCCCCTGCCCCNGATTCCTATCACAGCGGCCCCTGCCCCTCTGTAAGTGGGTGCTCTTGCTTTTGTATCTCTGGGCTATTCTATACATCACTAGAACAAGGACATGTTCAGGGAGAGGGGAGCCATTAGTTGGTTTTCTTAATAAAAGGCTGACAAGTTTGCCTTCTGGTTCTGCCATCTGGTTTCAAACACGGTGTGAGCTGTCCAGGGTCCTTGACAGAATCACACCATTGAAGATGAATGAGCTTTTGCTATACATGAAGAGATTCTCATTTATTTCTAGACAGATTGCTCTCCACTGAGATCTATTAGGGTGTCTAGAGAGCTCATGAGGTTCTCTTACCTTTAAATAGAATTTCCACCCAGAGCCCATCATGAACTGCATACTGAAGCAAGAGTGTAGGAGACTGGACTTTGGCTTTGGAGATAAGAGGTGATTCCAGCTCTCTGAGATCTTTGGTCTCCACTGTTATGACAAGGTCTTTCCATCTGCATACCAAGGTCCTACATTTTAAAGGCACTTAACATACATTGACTGCTAATGTTTACTGATTAGGTAACTGCAGGTGACATCTCACCCCTAGCTTGTCTTTCTGTTCTTGGACTAGAATAATTACAGGAGCAATCTGTCCCCCTTCCTAAATAAACTATTGCAATACATACCAGGAATGGGTATTGAGAGTTGAAATATGAGACATGTTTGAATGCAGCATTGGCTACCTTCAACTTTGCCTTAATTATTCTGTGAACTAGAAATTACTTCTCCAAATATGAAAAGCTTGACATCTTTGGTTCCAGAGCCTGGAACTATTCTGTGTGGTCACTGTGCCCTGTTATTAGGAGCTAGTGATGAGTAAAAATATAACTCAAAGGAGACAATATGGCATAGCAATCAACCCAGTCTCCCCATTTAACAGGAAATCTTTCTAAGCCATCTACTGACACACACCTCTGTGGGAGAGGGTGGATGACGAAGACACAGCCTGCACTCTCATGGGGCTGTTATCTGAAGTGCAGTCGAGTCTGGTGTTCCCCCACATGCAGGATAATGACCCTGGCCTCCCACCAAACAGAAAAAGTTTAGTTCAAAATGGATTAAAGACCTAAATGCAGAACACTGATGTCATAAAAAGTGACATACTATAGATTCAAGTGATTTCTTAGACACATTCCCCAAAGTAGATACAGACAGAAGCGAGATTATCCCAAACTTAAAAACTTACATGTGTATATATGAAACACTGGGAGGAGCCAAAGGGCTGCATTTAGAAAGGGAGAAAATGTCCAGAAGCCATTTACCTAGTGAAGGATTAGCATTTAGAATATGCTTTAAACATAATAATTTAATAGCAATAAAAGTCAAACTGATTCAAAGATGGGCAAGGAAGTTGAATAGTCACCTCCTCAAAGAATATACGCAAACATCCAACAAAGCCATGAGAATCACTCAGTATTATGAATCATCAGAAGAATGCAAATCCAACCCACAGTAAGATAGTCACTGCTATCAGAAAAGGTCAAGGGAAAGTTAAGCATTGGTCAGGGGTTTGGCTATAAAGTGTATCTCCCCAAAGTCCTCATGTGCTGGGGTTGGTGCCCTGCTGGTGCCATTGTGTGGGGAGATGAGATCTGAGCGAGTCTCTAGGGCCATTTCCTAGGATGTGTCCTGTCCCTGGCACTCCCCTGCCTGCTTCTCTGCTTCCTATGTTGTGAGTTCTGCCATGTCATCTTCACCATAGTGGACTGATAACTCTGAAACCATGAGCCAAATTAAATCTGCATTTTAGGTTTTTCAGTTGGCATTTGGTCACAGCAACAATAAAGCTAACTAATTTAGAAAAAAATAGAGGAAAATCGCAAAATGTAAAATAATGTAGTCACTATGGAAAAGTAGCGAGATCACTTTAAAATGTTTAAGCTAGAACCTTCATATGGTCAGGGATCCCACTTCTGTGTATTTATCCATGTACACATTCCCCAAGAGAATGGAAAGCAGGGTCTTGAAGAAGCTTCCAAGTAGCCATGTCTATAACACTGCTCTTCAGTGGCCAATAGAGGCTATCCATTTGCTCTTTGGTGGGTGATGAAAGGTGTGAAATTGGTATATACATACAGACAAATGAACTTGTATTCTACCTTTTGATATGATACATTAGGCTAAGTAAATTAACCCAATTTCTAGAATAGACAGACACAGCCAGGCATGCTGGAGGACACCTGAAATCCCAGCCCTCAAGAAGGGCTCTGTGTCCACAGAGATGCATCCTTACATGCTGAAAACATTCTGCAGATCTGTGACACAGCTTTGTGAGGGCGCCCAACACCTGTGAGTTACACACTTACACATTTTTAAGATGAAAACCTTTGTAGTAAGCATTTTATACACAGTTTTTAAAAAGTACTCTAATTGCCAGTACCCTTTTCCTATATCATCCCTGGACAATGTTCAGGGTCAGAAGCAAGCATGCTGTAGTCCGCATCAAGGTTCAGCCCATCCAGTTGAACATTCATAGCCCCCACATAGAAAGGCATTTCCTGGCGACCTTGTCATGTGACAGACATTCTGTATCCTGCATGAATGTCTCAAATGGCAGTGCCAGGCTACCCCTTCCTTTATTGCAAGCTCANNNACCCAAGCCAATGTGGCTGTTTCTGACTCTGTCTAGAAAGGTAGAGGAACCCCACAGCTTTCCATATCAACCTCCATGATAAAATGACTTGAAAAAGGTTGGGTAGCAAGTATCTTCAACCAGGTACAAAAATGGTCATATGACTAGCTCTTAAATACGCTCAACGCTCTGTTGGCACAAGGCTCCAAAGAGAACCTTAGACAGCAAACTTACTGTCTACAGAGACCCAACAGGCAGCCTCGGTGAGAGTAATGACTGTGTGAGGAGCCGAACTGGGACAGAGCGCAGGCTTCATCTAAAAGGACATTGCTGATGCTCCAGATCACTGTGCCAGAAGCAGAACTAGGGTCTAATTTTAGTTCTTCCTGTTTTCAGACCATGGTCAGAGACCCAGATTTTTTGCGGAAAGTCTCCAAAGTTTTAAATAGTAGGAATATTCAAAGGCACCAGTTGCTTTGGAAGACATACCCATGGGCATAATGATCCATGATGAAGTGGGCACTTAGTTTTCACAGGGAAGGGAATTGAAATGATTTGGGGTACATGGTCTGTTGTGGTTCAGTGGGGTACAAGCAAAGCAGAACAGGAGGCCAGGTGACACATCATCTCAGGGTCTATTGGGGAAGGACAGGGGTCACCGGGTGAAGAGTGCCTTAGAGAAAATGAGATTGAACTTTGAGCAAAGGAGACCACGGCGCTGTTTTCTCCTTTCAAAGTCAGCTTCTTACAGAGCACTGGGAGAATTTAAGAGCTAGCCATATGATATAATCTAGTGTCTGGTTTATATGTGAGTCACCTCAGAGTCTGATTCTGCTCACAGTTATGTCATTTGGTAGCAGCTTGTTTATTTGCTCTTGCTTATTTATATCTGTCAGTTCTTTTTATTGAACGCTACACATTTGTAGATAAACACTAGAGCTGAGGAACTTGGCAGTCACTCTCTGAAGCAGGCCTCCTCTTCTTTTCTCAGATCTATAACAGGAAGTCGAGCCATCCTAGAGTAGTTGAGTCAGGTTGGGGTTTTATTACCATGATTTTTACCTTCCGTGCTTTGTGGTCTTCAAACATTCAAATCCACCCAGTGGTAGGATGCTGGTCCTTTGTGCTGAGCGTCAGTGGGTTTTCTCTCTACTCCATGCTTGGTTCTCTGTGCTCTTGTCTGTTCTTCACNAATTTTAGTTCTTCCTGTTTTCAGACCATGGTCAGAGACCCAGATTTTTTGCGGAAAGTCTCCAAAGTTTTAAATAGTAGGAATATTCAAAGGCACCAGTTGCTTTGGAAGACATACCCATGGGCATAATGATCCATGATGAAGTGGGCACTTAGTTTTCACAGGGAAGGGAATTGAAATGATTTGGGGTACATGGTCTGTTGTGGTTCAGTGGGGTACAAGCAAAGCAGAACAGGAGGCCAGGTGACACATCATCTCAGGGTCTATTGGGGAAGGACAGGGGTCACCGGGTGAAGAGTGCCTTAGAGAAAATGAGATTGAACTTTGAGCAAAGGAGACCACGGCGCTGTTTTCTCCTTTCAAAGTCAGCTTCTTACAGAGCACTGGGAGAATTTAAGAGCTAGCCATATGATATAATCTAGTGTCTGGTTTATATGTGAGTCACCTCAGAGTCTGATTCTGCTCACAGTTATGTCATTTGGTAGCAGCTTGTTTATTTGCTCTTGCTTATTTATATCTGTCAGTTCTTTTTATTGAACGCTACACATTTGTAGATAAACACTAGAGCTGAGGAACTTGGCAGTCACTCTCTGAAGCAGGCCTCCTCTTCTTTTCTCAGATCTATAACAGGAAGTCGAGCCATCCTAGAGTAGTTGAGTCAGGTTGGGGTTTTATTACCATGATTTTTACCTTCCGTGCTTTGTGGTCTTCAAACATTCAAATCCACCCAGTGGTAGGATGCTGGTCCTTTGTGCTGAGCGTCAGTGGGTTTTCTCTCTACTCCATGCTTGGTTCTCTGTGCTCTTGTCTGTTCTTCACTAACAGATTCCTTTTACTTTATGTTTCATGCTAGAGATATAGGCAAGTATGATGGAAGTAGGGGCAATTTCACTTTGTCCTCTGCTTCTGGGCCTTGAATAAGTAAGACATCTTATCTTCTTCACGCTCGCCTTTAGAAAACCATGGGCAGGACAGGATCTTCTACAGTTTCCTCACAAGCAGCGAGTATACATGTCTATAGGAGAGAGCATGTGCTCCCCATCTTGCGGGGGTTGAGGCTTCTCTGGTAATGATTAAAGGTAGGAGATTTCTATAGGTAGAAACACTCCACTGAGCGTCAAAGGATGAGTGAGTGAGGACTGAACAATATGGGCAGGAGGCAGGGGCACCAGCTGTGAGGCAAGAGTTGAGGTGAACATAAGAAAGGTAGAGGCCTAGCAGACTTTTAGCACTTACTGTGGGTTAGGTGCTATGCCATGTCTGTGTGTGTGTGTATATCTAAGATTTTTATCTAATGCAGCCATTGTATATTGGAGACTTTTATTCCAATTTGGAGATAAGAGACTAAGGCTCAAAGATCTCAAGCAAATTGTCAAGGATTCAAATGTAGGTCTCTTTGATGGTAAAAAAAAAATTCTGCTGGTGTGTGGGTGTGTGAGTGGCACGCATGGAGGCTAGAGATCAATCTTTTAGTGTCTTTTTATATCACTGTCTTCATCTTACAATCCAGAGAGATTGCTGACCAGCAAGTCCCTAGGATTGATCCACTCATCCTCTGGGGCTGTGTTTATAGCTATTCACCACCACACCACACTCTTACATGGGTACCATAGATCTGAACTTGGATCTTCATTCTCACGCAGAAAGCACTTTATCCACTGAGCCATCTCCCTAAACCCAAAACCTTGTACTCTTAAGAGCTCTGTAGATAACATCACTTACTGTGATCCAGGGATAGAGAGACATGGAGCGGGCTAGGCTTAAAGAGGTAAATCAGGCAGATCCCTGGATGATTGCAGAGGTTGTGGAACTAGAAAGGTTCTCAAGTGTCTTACTTGAGCAAATAGGTCCAAGAAAAGACAGAAAGGTGGAGTCACTTTTGTGTTGAGTTTAAATTTCCATGAACACCTTAGTTTAAATGCCACAAGGCAAAGAGCAGAGTTACAAGACAAATATCTAAAGTGACGCCTAGACTCTGTATTTGTCTTTATTATGGAGTAAGCACTAATAAGATGTTCTTGATTGCAGGCTCACCAGGACCCAAGGGGAGTCCTGGATTCCCTGGCATGCCAGGCCCTCCAGGACAGCCTGGCCCACGGGGCTCAATGGGACCTATGGGACCATCCCCTGACCTGTCTCACATTAAGCAAGGCCGAAGGGGCCCTGTGGTCAGTATCCTCTATGATCCATGTAATACCGGGGGGGGGGAATACATTCTTGTCCTGTACTTTCCTTTTTAGTTAAATCAGATGCTGTGTCTTCTAGGGCCCACCAGGAGCACCAGGAAGACATGGCTCCAAGGTAGGTCTTAATAGCTACAGTTGTTTCTACCCCTTGGGCATCCAATGAAGCTCGGCAAACCCCATTTATCTTTGACAGCTGAAACACAGATATACAAGTTGAGAATGGCAAGCCCCACTGTCTTTAATGCTAGAAAATCCTAAGCTGTTGGAGCACGTGCAACACTGGAGGGAAACGAATTCCAGGCTGGGTGTGGTGACGTAAGCCTCTGTGTAGTTACAACCACACTTGTGTGTCTTGCTAATCGGTGTGTTATAGAATGGCCTCCCTTGTTCAAGTGGAGAACCACACACAGCTCCATTCTACACATTCTCTTGAGAGCTGACGGCTGCTTTTCTCATACAGCAGCGTTTGTGTCTTCCTTCAGAAAGGCTGGTGCTTCACACACTGCCTAGAGAGACAGGATTCCTTATCAGAGCTGCTTGGGAAATACACAGCCTCGTGAAAACTCAGGAGTCGAGCTACTCAGCCTAAGCTTGCCAGTTCTAATAAGAGGTCCCCTGGGCCCAGCTTCGACTGGAAGCTTATTTCCTGCAGGAGGATGGTTGTGGGTGGTGGGTGTCTAGCCAGAGACAGTGGTGCTCCAGAATGCTAACCCTCACCTTTCGGTTTTAGGGGGAGAGAGGAGCACCTGGGCCACCAGGGTCTCCGGTAAGTTGCCCTGTCTGCCCTGCTTACCCAGTGGGGATGCTCTCGTGGGTGTGGCACTCATAGAATGGTGGAGCTGGGGCTGGAAAGATGGCCCAGTGGGTAAAGGCACTTGTCATCAAGCCTGATGACCTGAGTTCAATTTCCAGGACCCAAATGTTGGAAGAAGAGAACTGACAGCCACAAATATCCTCTGACCTCTGTAGGCATAATATACATATCCCCACACAAATAATGTTTAAACATTTTAAAATATGTGTGTAGGCCAAAGTTTCTGTCCCACCAGCCAATTCCCAATTAACCACACAGAAATGCAGTATTTATTTGTAACTACTCTTTGTTAGCTTAGGCTTATTACTAAATAGCTCTTACAACTTGAATTAACCCATTTCTATTAATGTATGTGCTGTCACGTGCCTCATGGATTATTACTTAATTCTCTACCTGCCCTGTTCACTCTGTGTCTGGCTAGCCACAGGCACCCTTCTTCTTCCCAGCATTCTCCCAGTCTCGGTTTCCTTGCCTTACCTCTTTCTGCCTAGCTATTGGCCAGTTGGCTCTTTATCAAACCAATGAGAGCAGCACATCTTCACAGTGTACAAAAGGACTGTTGCACAGCATATGAGAGCGGCTCTTAGTAGCAGAAGCTTGCCCTCCTTGGCTGTCACTCGGGCAGTTGGGCCTGTGGTCAGGAGGAAAGCTCTAGATGCCTTAAGCAGCCGGTTTGAATTTTTAAAATTTATTTCCTGAAGCTACTTTTTCTTTGATCTTGATAATCTGTATGTCAAATATCTCTTCTGAAGGTCACCATGCCCAGAACCCATTTCCAAATGCATCAGAAGACGTTTGAAAGAAGGGGTAGAGGAGACAGCTTAGTTCGTATAGGACATGACATGCAGGCAAGGGACCCTGAGTTCAATCACATGTATGAGTCCATGTGAAAAAACCAATGTTAGTAGAGTGCACTTATAATCTGGCTTTAAGGAGGCAGAGATAGAGGGATCCCTGAGGCTTCCTGGCCAGCCAGCCTAACAGAATCAGCATTTCCAGGCTAGTAATGCATCCTTTAAAACAAAAAAACAAAAACCCAAAGTGGACAATGTCTGAGGAATGTCAACCAAGTTGACTTCTGGACCCATACACATCTACACACTTGCACCCATATACATACATACATACATACATACATACATACATACATACATACATACATACATACATACATACATACATACATACATACATACATACATACACACAGTAACTTGATTGCTTTTTATTGCTATGCTAAAACACTACAATTAAGGCAATTTATAAAAGAAAACATTTAATTGAGTTAAAATGTCAGAGGGTTAGAGTCCCTGTGCATCATGGCAGGGAGCATGGCAGCAGGCAGGAGGTATGGCACAGAAGGAGTGGCTGAGAACTTACATCTTGATTCAGGAGCGTGAGGCAGAGAAGCGTGATTGGGAATGGTTTGTGCCTTTGAAACCTCAAAGCCTGTCCCCAGTGATACACCTCCCCCAGCAAGGCCACACTTAATCCTTCCCAAATAGTTCTACCCATTGGGAACCAAGCATTCAACTGTATGACTCTATAGGGGTCCTTCTCATTTAAACCACCACATTCCACTCCCTAATACCAGTAGGCTTGTGGCTACCACATCATAATGCAAAATGTAGTTAGTGCAACTTCAGAAGTCCCCAGAGTCTTTCATAGTCTTGACATAATTCAAAAGTTCAAAGATTTCTTAGACTCAAGATGACCTCTTATTTGCAACCCCCTGAAAAAATCAAATTACATGTTTTCAACATACATGCAATGGCACAGAATACACATTACCATCCTAAAAAAGGAGGAATGGGTGCATAGTGGGAAAATACTGTACCAAAACAGGATGGACATCCAGCAAAGCAAACACAAAACCCTGCAGCTCCATGTCTGATGTCAAAGGGCGGAGACAGCTCTGCCCTTCCAGTTTTGTTGACTACAGCACACGTCTCTCTCAGGCTGGTTCCTCTCCCTGTATGTAGCTCTCCCTGGTAGGCATCCCACAGCTTTAGTACCTCCAACATCCTGTGGTTTCCAGCAAAATCCAGGCTTCATTTTCACAGCTTTAGGCAATGGCCTCTCAGGACCTCCAAGCAGGGACTCCCCAGCCACACATTTGGCCTCAGCAACTCCGCTTAACTGTGGAGGAAGATTCCAAAATCCCTTTGCCCCTATATCCTTCCCAACTCTAAAACCAAAACCACATGGCTGATGCTGCCAAGTTCAGCTGACTGCTTGGGTTGGAGCCTGCTCCCTCACTGAATTACATTTGCATAAACTCTCTTTCTTGTTGCTCTTTAGGGACAGCCAATTCTTTAGGCCTTTTCTTTCACAAATGAAAGGATTAGCTGGGTGGGGCCTGGCCCCAAGAACCTCACTCCCTTTATCCATTTTGTATCAGGTCTTTTCTATCTCTTTTCATCTAAAGCCTTGGTTCCAATGTTAAATTTCCTGATGCTCTTTTTCTTTTCAAAGTGTACATTTTGCATTTCTTTTTTGCTCTGCTTGCTCATTTTCACTATAGAAACCCTCACAAAAATGATTACTAATAACCTTGCAACAGAGTCATATAATAGTAGGCTGCCTAGAAATCTCCTTTGACAAAGAAATTAATCCATTATTTTTCAGGTTTTGCCTCAGACAGACTTTTAGAACAAAGGCAGAAAGCAGCCACATTCTCTGCCAAAATATCACAATAATGGCCTCTATCCCAGCTAGCATTGTTCCTCTCTGAAACCTCTTGGGCACTGCCTTCCAGGCTCCTGCTAGAATGGTCCTTTAAGCTCCACTTAAGTCGTTCAACTACTTTCCTAATCCAAAGTACCAAAATCTCACATTTCTGAAAAAAAAAACCTTACAAAAGAAAGTATTTAATTGTCTTTCAATTTCAGAGGATTCAAGTCCATGACCACCATGGTGGGGAGCATGGCAGGCAGGTGCTGGGAAAGTAGCTGAGAGCTTACATTTGATCCATAACACAAGGCAGAGAGATAACCCGTGTGGGCTTTTGAAACCTCCAAGCTTGCCCCTACTAACTCACACCCTCTGATAATACCACACCCCCAACCCCCCTCAAGCAGTTCCACCAACTGAGAACTAAATATTCAAACATATTAATGTATGAGTGCCATTCTCATTCACACACACAAAAGGACCAGAATAGAAATGCATATGTTGTCATAACCCAGAACACTTGTGCTATGCCCACTCTTTCCAATAAAAGAGCAAACGGGCTCCCTGGGCTTAAGAAGAGATTTGCCATATGTGTGTACAATATCCAGGAGATTAATAAATGAGTAGAAATATGAAAATGCAAGCAAGTATGTTCTTTCTGGAGGAGCGGGTGTGTGCTCTGAAGAAGGACCAAGAGTCCTTGGTTGTCACCTCAGCTCTTGCTCCTATTAGCTTTGTGAACTCAGGCTTTTACCTGATATCTCTGGACATTCATTCCTCATCTACATAGAGGGATCCAATTTGTCACTGCCCCTGTAGGTGTGTGGTGAGGGTCAGAGGACAGCAGAATGTTACATCTAAATGTGTCAAGGTGTCTCTTGCAGCTTCTAAGGTAGAAGTTGCTGAGTGGCATCCATCTTAAATGTTGATAATGATTTTACCTTTCAATTTCTAATGTACTCAGAACATGCATGCTTAAATGCTTTTAGTTTTTCTTTGCACCATGTTCTATTATGGAACTGCATAAAAATTAAAGTTTACCAAATATTATACATAATGAAGAATATCTAATAGAATAAGGAAGGTTTGAGTTGGATCTTTCTAGACAAATAACATACTCTCAGCTTCATTTAGCCACTCCTCTTATAAACATATTAACTTGATTTTTTTATTTAAATCTTTTTAAAAAATTTTTTTGATATTTATTATTTATTATGTATACAATATTCTGTCTGCGTGTATGCCTGCAGGC
>LOEQ01000438.1:492325-512390 GCA_001685075.1 Bramus lutescens | reverse complement strand
TTTGGAAGAGCAGGCAATGCTCTTAACCGCTGAGCCATCTCTCCAGCCCTGAACTAGATTTTTTAAAGAGCAGAAAACATTTTGAACTCTTTATTCTCTCTCTGCCCTCTGCATTCATTTCATTTAAATGTCTACCTCTGAGCCTGGTGGAAACCTGTGGTGATGTGTCTGCATTTTACAGGACGGGCAAGCTTAAACAAAGAAATCAGGTCATTTGCCATGGCCACATAGCTTGGAAGAGGTTGGTTCTAATCCAGCATAATCTTAACCTCTTGAGCACCACTCTGACTTCCAGATTTCTTTGGAAACTCCCCCTGAGAAAGGAGAGGTGACTGTGTGCATCACCAGGGTTTGTGTGTGAGAAGAGGGACTGGAAGACAATCCTGAGGCCCCCAGGCTGCTCATGTAGTCCTTAGGTCTACCCTCTGTAGGCTACAGAAGTGGTTAGCAGGTAGTCACTCACAGGCCAGACTTGCAGGGTGCTGCTTTGACAAGTAGCTGTAACTTCACAGCTTTGGTTCCTCTCATGTGCACAGGGGCCCCCGGGTTCTTTTGACTTCCTGCTGCTTGTGCTGGCTGACANGCAGGTAGTCACTCACAGGCCAGACTTGAAGGGTGCTGCTTTGACAAGTAGCTGTAACTTCACAGCTTTGGTTCCTCTCACGTGCACAGGGGCCCCCGGGTTCTTTTGACTTCCTGCTGCTTGTGCTGGCTGACATCCGAAACGACATCACCGAGCTGCAGGAGAAGGTGTTCGGGCACCAGACTCACTCTTCAGCAGAGGACACCCACCTACCTCAGGAATTTTCCAGCTACCCAGAGACCCTGGACTTTGGCTCTGGGGATGACTACCCCAGAAGAACTGAAACAAGAGACTCCGAGGCCCCCAGAAACTTTTCTCCATAGCGTGTCCCGTCTTCATGTCACCAGAAGAAAAGCATGGCTTCGCTCAGTCATAGCATCTGAAGAAAGTTACCACTGGAGGCCTAAAGCCCTTGGGCTGTCTTCCTGCCTGCTCTTTTTATTCTGCTTCCCAAGTGTGCCGCACATCCCACCAGCAACAGGACACAATGGTTCCTGAAGAGCTGCTGGGTGGCTTTCCTTAACATCCTAGGTTTTTCTGGAACTTCTGAATTTCTAAGTTCACTGTTCCCACAGAAGCTTAAGTTTTAATAGAGTTCCAAAAGGGAGAAAATGGCAAAGTGAGCTCTGAGAACTGTAATAACTTTCTTTTCAGAACGGAGCTTATGTTCAAAATACTTGACTATTCACCCTCTGCTGTCGGGAGTGTGGCTCTTCAGTTAAGGAGGGGAGGATGAAGAAGGAGCACAATGGAGATTGATGTTGGTAAAAAAAAAAAATTGGCGTTTCCTTAGCAACATCTCAGATTCCAAATTCTGAATCCTATTTTCGGTCTTTTTTTAAATATATGTATATTTCTGTAACCATATATATGTGTATATATATATATATGGTTACAGAAACAAAAGAATAGAGAAGAAGTACAAAATGTGCTGGTGGCCAGAGATGCCATCAGGTCCTGATCCTGGCTAAATCAAGGCTGAAGAGAAGTTGCTGGGCTGGAATCTTGGCAGAGGGTGACAGGGAGGCACTGAGAAGGGCTTCACTAAAGCTAGATCACCAGAGGCAGATTAATCTGCTCTTAAGATATTTGGAGTCCTCATCCAGAGTCAGCTAAGTGGTGCCCTGGGAATAATGCACAGTTAAGAGGTCTCTTAGATAGAGGAGGGTAAGGAATTCTTTTTAATCTGGCATAATTTCCTACCATTTTCTCCCGATTTAGTGAAAATTCTCATTCTAGATCTCCTTGACTCTCTCCTGGACCAGGTGGAGGTGGCTTGGGGAGAAGCACATTCCCCATGTCTCCCTGACTTCTTTGAGCACTTCTACATCCCCAGGGAATCGTGTTCCCAGAAAGAACCAAGAGGCCAGGTTCCTTCCTCCTGACTTTGGGTTCTCTTGAGCTTCCCAAGGGATCTTGTTCACATGGTCACCTGCACTAGGGTTTGCTAGCTGTTTGCCACCCTTCAGTGTCCCCTTTATTTCTAAGAAGTTTCCCTTTAGCTTTTCCCCATAGCCTTTTAACCCCCATCTTCTCCCCACCCCTATGAGACATCTGGTCGGGAGAAAACTGCTATTGGGGTTTGCATGACCCTGCACCATCCGTTCTTCTTCCTGAGCAATGAGAAGGGGATCTGTCTACAGAGCTCAAGTGGCCCAATGCTCTTTCACTTCCCCTCCCATCCCTCCCATGGCTCTCTTCCTTCCCTCTCTTCTCTTCCTCTCCCTTTCCTTTGCCCCTTCTCTCCTTCCCTCAGTCTTGTCTTCTCTTGCTTTCTTCCCCTCCCTCCATCCTTGCTTGCCTGTTGGCCGCCTTCTATTAGAAAGGCAGGGCTCCCACCCACTCATACCAAATCCCCAGTGGCTGTCCACCATCAGGTCATGGCAAAGGCAAACACACACTTGCACTGCTTGCTTGCTGTCTCTTCCTCCTTCCCCCTCAGTCTGTCCAGAACCTGAGCATCACTCCAGATGGCTTTGTGAACCATGGGTTCCTGGGGAGACCACAACCACAGTCAAGTCCCACCTGGACCCTATTTAATGCTTGATGCTTATAGAACCCAGAGTTTAAAGGGTGTGGATGGATGAAGTCTCAAAACTATGCAAGGCTCTATGAGCAATGATTATGTCCATCTTTTTTATGAGGAATTTTATAACCTATTTTTTCTAGATAGTGAAATGTGTGTGGAAACATAATCTTTATTGCTGAATGCTGGTAAAATACAAGCACACTCCACACTGGGCCAGAGGCCAGGATAATGTACTAAAAGAATAAAGTGCAAGTCATAATAGCTGGGATTCATGAGTCTCTCCTAGATAATTATCTCCAGTAAAACATACAAGAGCCTGTATTTGGTGACCCCAATCTGCTGGACTAAGTCAGTTTGGGTAATCATTACTCTTTAGATTTTCAAAACTTGGACTACTAACTATAAGACCAAAGTATGTCCTCTACTTATCCAGATCATGGGGTTTTTTTTAGTGAAAAAGCATTATTGCTCATGTATCTTTTGGACAGAAAAAAAATTCAAAGCTTTACTATCTAAGCAAACTTCTGCTCAAAATCCCATGGGAAGGCCTTTGGGAGGAAGGACAAGTACAAAGCAGATTTACTGAATCACTTCATATGACAAAAAATGTTTTGTTTTGTTTTTTAATATCTCCCTCAACCCTTTAGTAGAATTGTTCAATTTTTCTAATATCCCCACAAGTAAGACTTAGCAATAAATTGCCTCTGTGTTATAAAGAATTGCTAATAAAAACTCACTGAAAAAAATGTAAGGAAGACATGCATTTTAGGTCAGAAAAACTATTCTCCCTTCCCGGTTCTAGAGGGAGAATTAGCTTTCCTGTGCCAAAAAATAAATAAATAAAAAGTATTAGGAGCCAGATGCTGTGGTATACACTTATAATCCTGGCACCTGAGAAGTGGAAATAGACAAGTCAGGAGTTCAAGATCAGCCTCAGCTACGTAGCAAGTTTGAGGTCAGTCTGGGCTATACAAAAGCCTATCTCAAAATAATAAGTCTAATAATGAGTAGGGTACTGGAGAAATGACTTAGCAGTTAATGATGCTTGCTGCTCTTCCAGAGGGCCAGAGTTTAATTTCCAGTTCCTGCATCAGGCAGCTCACAAACTCCTATAACCCCAGTTCCAGGTGACCTACTGCCCTCTCCTGGCTTCTGAGGCATCTGCACTCCCATGTACATATATACACATAGATACACACACAGATAATGTAAAATAAAGTCTTTTTTTTAAGAGTGCCTACAAAGGAGATGTTGGCTTTTCTTGTTTTCTATGTTACTCTCCAATACTTGCTACAGAATTAACTAAAGTTATATTGCTGTGCAGAGTCCAAGAGGTAAATAATAAGTGTCCATTGACCTTTGAGGGAAAGGAGTATCACTCCACCCAAAGACCAGGTGCAGAGCACCCAGCTAGGTCCAGATAGGTCATGTTGTCTTTCAAAGGTTCTGAACAGCCTTGGCCTTGGGACAGATCTTCTTCAAGACCAACCATCATATTTCATCTTGGGGGGTTCAGTAAGCAACTCCCCATCTTATTTTGAGTATCATTTCCCTCCTCTTCCCTTACCCCAGCTGCCTCACAGAGACAGCCTTGGCCACCACCTCCCGCAAGCTGCAAAATGATCTGCCAGGCAGCTTTTCTGAAGGGGAAAGTTATTTGCTGGAATCTGAGCCAAACAATTAGTAGAATAGAGCTGCCTAAAGTTATCGGTCATGTATTCAGGGAAACAGATGCATTGTTTCCCGACACAGTAATCACATATATTCACAGCATTTCACAGATAATTTTCTATTGGGCTAAGAAAACAAGGGCTGCAAATGTTAAAGATGAAATGACATGCTTTATATACTTCTGCAAATGTTACCGTCAGAGAGGAAACCATGGAAGGGGCGATTGGGCTACACACCCCTCAGGAAGCTCAGCATGTTTTGTCAGATTCCCAGAGGTTGGTTCCCTGAGGGGTTCATAGTCCGTTTTTACTTCCCAGTGACTGGTCATATACTTCAGTATCTTTGTCCATTATTTATATCAGATATATATCAGTCAATGATATTCCAATAGTCATGGATGTAATACTATGAAGTGCTTTTGTATGACTGTATATGCTTAATAACAAAGTTATTTTTCTTATGTGGGTCTCCTGTGTTTTGTCCTGGTAAAAGGAGCCATCCCCTGGCCAGCTGAACATAGTGCATCCATTACTTTGTTATGTCAAAATATCTATATGAAACAAGAAACTTAAAGGTTTTTTGTTTTGTTTTGTTTGGGTTTTGGGGTTTTGTTGTTGTTGTTGTTTGGTTTTGTTTTCTGTTTATGGTTTGAGGCACACTTCACCATGGTGGGGAAGTCATGGCTGCGTGGTGCCATGGTAGCTGATGACATTGTATTTTCTCTCAGGAAGCAGAGACACATGCTTCCTTGTCGATTTTTGGCCTCTCTGAGAACTAAGTACCTGTCTCCTTTCTACACTAAGGGAACCTGGGAGGGCTGAGGAGACTGGTTGGTAAAATGTTCACCACACAAGTATGAGCATTGCATTCAGATCTCCAGGGCCCACGTAAAGCGCCAGGTGCTATAGTAAGTGTCTGTAACCTAGCACTGGGGAGGCAGAGACAGGAGAGCACTTGGGGCTTGTTCCAGGTTCAATGAGAGACCCTGTTTCCAAAAATAATGTGGAAAATGATTGAGGAAGACACCCTTTATTGACCTTTGGCTTCCATTTACATGCATGTACACATCCACACCAATATGTGTAACACACACACACACACACAGAGCCTTCAGGAACAAGAACTTTGCTTTTCTCTATTGGGCATCCGCGCAATTCCCAGCATACAGAAAGAGCTGAATAAAGTAGACTTAACTAAAGCTTACTCTTCAGGAAACCTTAAAGCAGGAGCCTGTATTATGCCACACACACTTCCTGAGAAGTTATCTTGTCAAATACCACAAAGCTAAAAACATCTTTCATAAAGTTATATTTCAGAACAGACAAGAATCACTGTGTTTACTGATTGTGTAAACATAGCACAACCATACACACATTTTCCCCACTTGGGAATCACATAAAAGGCCTCCACGGTGCAGAAGGTAATGCAAAGGTGTGTCAACAAGACAACACAGGGCCATTGCTTCCCAATGCTACTCTACACTAGGTACTGTGACTGCCAAATGTGGAAGTAAGGCTGTTAAGATTGTCTTCAGTGGCAAAGGAAAAAAAAAACAGCAAAGCTAATACATTTCCTCCCCAAAGGTAACTTGGAGTCAAGAGTCAAAAAGGAGAAGCAGAATAGATTTAACAAATGGTCTAATCCAAGGAACACACACAATGGTTTGGGATAGTTTTTAAGTCAATTCCTTATTAATAGCCACTGCCGGCATATTTCCCTTTGAGCTGTGTGCAAACAGTGGGGACTCTGAAGTGTGTTCTGATTCTGTCTCTGCACAGGGCTCTTACTGAACAGATAGGGCTCTGATGGGTCTTGATGACAGAATAAAGCACAGAGGCCTTGAGGCATGACCAGTCAGATGATAACTTCAGTGGTTTTCAAAGGCTTCTTAGCATGACCAACGGAGAAAGTATGGTTTAACACAATCAATAATGCCAATGTGTGCCCTTGTATACCACTGAAGCTAACATTCTGCAATGTTTACTCTCATGGTATAGACTGCATTCTCATGCTATAGACTGCATTCTCATGCTCTCGCCACACAGTGGTTTTTTAATTTGGGTCACACCCCTGAGTTGTCCTCACGACTTACTGATGGGTGGCAGCCTATAACTCGAAGACCACTTGACTCAATCAGTCCCCTCAAGCTCAGCAGTACACACTAATCAGTTGCAGGCCTTTATGAAAATGAAGACTGACCAAAAGGGTTTGAGGTTTGCATTCTTGTGAACTCCCAAGGGATGCAATGTGTTCATGAAATGAGCTTGATGTAGCAAAGACTCATCTGTCCCAGGAATGTGGGCTCTGAATTGCACACAGCAGGGCAGAATAAGATTAATTCACAGCTCTGCTGGGAGCTCACATATGGCTGGAATAGTTGGATCACTCAGTCCCTTCTACCGCTTTAAAAAGTTACATGGTTAGCCCCATGTCCATGGATTCAACTGAGGACCTAAAATACTGAGGCAAACATTTTGTGTCTGTACTGAATATGTGCAGACTTTCTTCCTGCTCTTCTCTAAGCAGTGCAATTATTTACAGAGTGTTTCACTATGCTGGTTTTGCAAGTCATCAAGAGAGACAAAGTCTATGGGTGGATGTATACCACTTTTAAAGCTTATTTTCACTTATATATGTGCATGTGTGTCTAGGTGGATGTGTGCCATGTATGTACAGTGCCCTCAGAGGCCAGAAGAAACGTCAGACCCATCTAACATAGGTCCTGGGCACCAAACTCAGGTCCTCTGGAAGAGCTAAGATACCTCTCCAGCCTCAAATAAACCGCTTTCTTTTATAAAGCACCTGAAAATCCACAGAATCTTGTAGCCAAAGAGGAGGTTGGTAGGGCCAATCCCTTGAGGAGTCCCTAGAAACCAGAACATCTTAAGACACCAAGAATTAGAATTTTCTGGTAGGCTGACATGGTGGCACACACCTTTAATCCCAGCACTCAGGAGGAAGAGGCAGGCAGGTCTGTAAGTTCAAGGCCAGCCTGAGCTACTAGTTAGTTCCAAGACAGCCAGGGCTACAATGAGAAACCATCTCAAACAAACAAAAAAACAATTAAAAGAAAGGAAAGGGGGGAAAAAGAAAAAAAAAAGCTTCTCCAGTAACTTTTTATAAGGAATAGAGTTATAGCAGCAAGGTGAAAGACTGTGTCCCTATGGGGGAGGTGGAAAGATAGCAAGCATGACCCTTGTCCTATTAACTGACTCTCGCCAACCTGGGCCCTGGCCTTGCCACAGCCACTATTATTTTGGAGGCTGACTCAGAATTAAAAGGACCATAACAAAGTCCACAGAGCAAGTTGACCCTAATAATCTGGATTTGCCCACTGTACCTGCATGGTGTCAATTACCCCAGCTTCTCCTGATGACTTAAGTTCCTGATTCTTCTCCATCTCAGACCTAGGTGACTACTTAGGTTCTGGGTTAACAGTGCCCCAGTGTCTTCTGCTGCTTTCTGTCCTTTTCTGCCTTTAACTGGGAAAGGGAGCCAGAGGGCAAACGACGAAGTCAGAAGGAAGTTGGTATCTGCAGGCCCTGCAGGGTCATATTTTGCTGTCGCTTTTGTGGTGTGTGGGGATGGTTTTTAAACTATAGTTTTGCATGCCCTTGACTCTGGCTCCCCAGCACTAACATAGCAGCACAGAGCACCTACCCTGGCTCATCTTAGAGGTTGCTGTGACCTTTCTAAATGAGTCTTCTGCAGAGAACGTGCATCCTTCTGCCTCATGCCATGTGACTAAAAAACCACATCATGTGGAAGAAATATTTTCTCCCATGTATTGACAAGATCATTCATCGACAATTTAGTAAAAAAAAAAGCCTCAGCCCAAACCAGCTAATCACACACATTAAACGCAGAGAGCCATCTGTGGACAGTTTGCCTTCTGGAAAAGAAAAATGTGCCACAAATTGAATTAGGCACAGATTATTCGGGAAGGAAACAGCTGGAAAATATTTTGAAAAGCGATTCCTTCAAAGCAGTCTTCCAGGGCACCAGGCAAATACATTACTTCTTCCAAGTTCCCTTCTATTAACACTGCTGACTGCTGAGTCCCAAGTCTGCCCATCAGACTGATAAGAGTTTTGTCTACAAATATCTCCATAATATGGGATGAAAATCTTTGATATGATTTGATCTGGGTATTCCAAATACATGAAACTGGGCCCCAGCAACACACAGGAACTGTTTCAGTAGAAATACGTCTGAGTTCTGGGTCAACACTGTACTTTCTCTTAGCTCTATGGAGGAACCGGTGACTTGGTTTGCACCTACCATGGTCACTGACTTACCCCATGGTCACTACACTTGAAGTTGCATGCCAGTGACTGGGCCATTATCAGATGGAACCAGATGCCACTGTTCCTACTTTCTCTCCTGCACTAAGTATGACCTTGTAGGCTCAGTAAAATCCACAAGGCCTGTTCAGGAAACAGAACTGCCATGTTGAAACCAAATTGTGTTGTAGTCCCAAAGCAGGGAACAAAACTCACCAGGAAGCCCCAAATTCTAAAGTGAAGTTCAGAGAACAGGTGAGGAGCTGCTGAACAAACAGCTTCTGTGCAGAGATCTCTCTCTCTCTCTCTTTCTCTCTCTCTCTCTCCCCCCTTCCCTCCCCCTTCCTCCCCATCCAACCACAGACTGAAGGAAGGCCATGGAGACAGCCACAGAGAGAGCAGAGTGTCTTGATGACAAGTGAGTCCTTACCCATTAGTCCCTACCCATCCCCATAGCTAAGAGGAAGGGGGCCAAAGGGTCTTTGTCATTGCAGGGTACCAGGTACCCTTGCTGGGCAGGAGTTGAGCTGCAGAATTCACAGGTCCCTGCTGTGTGTTTCCAGAGCAAGGCTGGGCATGAAGATTCCCAGAAGGAGAGAATAGTCTGTGAATCTGATTGGTTGTCCTTTTAAGGATGGAGAAGTGTGGTTGGCAGAGGGGCCTACAACAGGTAACATACTTGTACATAGAGACTAATGGTTACTCCTGCGAAGTTGGAGGCCTGGTGAGAGCAGCCTCGTCCTTGGGACTATAGGTGATGGCCCGGCTGTGAAGGAGGGGACCTGGCTGTCTGTGAAAGGACACAGAGGTAAGTGGAGAGCAAGTCCAGCACTGGGTATCTGCCGCCTTCCTCTGAGGCATCAGCAAAGCTGGCCCTCTAACTCCTACCACATGCCTGCCCTCTGGGAAATTGAATTAGCAGAGGCAGAGGAGAGAAGATATCAGAACCAGAACCCGACTCCCTTCCCACAGCCCTGGCATCCTTGGAACAGGGAGTACTGACAAGCTGAGGGTCCAGCCAAGTGCAAGGTTCAAGGTTTTCAGATTACAGATTTGAAGTAACAGAAAGGTAATGAGGTAGAAATGGGTATGAAAGGATTCAGAAACCGAAACGAGAGAGGGCTTCCAACACAGCTAAGCCTCAGTTTGGGGCCCCAATTAGACTTTTAAAGAAACCAACTAGAAATGAAAGACATGCTTTAATTAGTATTTTTGAGTCCGCCTTAGAGTTCCTTGGGTTTTAACTGCCTTTCCTTGTGCATGGAGCTGGGTTAGAGTCATCTTGTTTTATTTCATCCTTTTGTCCAACCACAACCGAAACAAAACCCATGAAGCTGTGGATCAGGGCTGTCCCAAGGTCATCTGATTGGCAGATGGCATCTTGTTGCCCTTAGCACTGTTCCTCAGAGCTCTATGCTGGAATGGATCTGGTACTCCATGATTATTAATGTGAACTCAGGGAATGTGAAGAGGAAATCTAGACCTGGCAGAGACCTGCACCAGTGACAAATGGCAAAGCCAAACCCAGAATCATCTGCCTTCAAAACAGAGGAGAATCACATGTGGAAAGATCTGTCTGCAAAAATTCACAGCTTCTGACCTCGGGCTAATGATTAAACTGTGAAGTTAGTCTAGGGGATATGTCTAAATATTTCCATGATTGCTTTTGATTGTGGTGACTCACTTGGGGGTTGGATGGAAGAACGGGAAGAAAAGAATGATTATTTTTTGGTCTGGGTTTGTGAAATTCTGACCTATGAGTTTGTGGAGAACAGTCTCAGATACAATTAAGACACTTTGTTTTTCCAGGGCTGGGGAGGGTAAGATATGGTCTCCCATGTCCCAGGCTGATCTCAAATTCACTACACAACCGAGGATGACCTTGAACTTCTGACCCTCCTGGCTCAAGGGCTGGTATTATAGGCTTGAGTATCCATACTTGGCCCATTAAAACACTTTATGTAGTCCTACTATTTTTGATTTTTCCCTTTTCTTTTTTGAGTTTTTTAAATTAGAGCTTCTCTCCTTTTTGCCACCCTCCAAACCCACCCAGATACCCCCTTCCCCACTCATGGCCTCTTTTCAAATTGTTATTGTGTGTGTATTTTATATATATATATATTCCTAAATATAACATGTTGAGTTCACACAGTGTTTCATGTATGTATGTTTCCATAGCTGATGATTTGACATTGAACAACCAATTGGTATGTTCTTTCCTGGGGAGAACCACCTCTCCCGCTACCAGCTTAGCTCATCTAGCTATATTTCTTTGTGTAGGGTTGAAGCCTCACGGGCTTTCCTCCATCCATTTTGGCATGTTCATTGCCATCCTCCTTGTTTGGGCAATCATGTTGATGAGACTTTGTGGCTATAGTTTCTGATATTCCTAGGAGGAAACACAATCTCACAGCAAACTCCATGATTGCCTCTTAGCAATATTTCTGTCCCCTCTTCATTTTTCAATAGCTATTTTTAATAATATAATCCCTGAGCTATATACCTGTAATCCCAACACTCAGGAAGTTGGGATGGGAATATCACAAGTTTAAAGCCAGCCTGGGTTACATAGCAAGACCCTACATTCTTCCCCCTTAAGAAGTAAAAGAATAATATTTACTCTTATGGGGTAAATGGAATCGATAGAAATATATATCAAACAATATTGACACACGTCATGTGATAAATGAACTAAAATCCTAACTCCCACGTGTTGGAATTAGGAGTAAGGCTTTTGAGATGTGATTAGATCATGAGGACCAGGTCCTCATAAGTGGGATTCATGGTCTTATGAAAGAGACCCCAGAAAGTTAGCCCCTACACGACAGGAGACATATCAAGGGGCTCCATCTGTGTCCTAGGGAGTGAGTCCTCACCAGACCCTGAACCTGCCCCTGGCTTTATCTTCAAATCCAACCTCTGGAACTTGAGAAATAAATTCCTGCTACGTATAATCCTCCCATTTCATGGCATTTCCTCACAGTTGTCTGAACAAGCAGAGCTCATTGTGACTTTTTCCTTGCATGTGCACATGTGTGAACAGGGGAATATCCACAGAAGCCTTTCAAAGGTGTGTATGATGGCAGCCAGAGAGGAATGATGCATCATTGACTGATAGTCCTCAGAGCTGAACGGAGGCAGGTCTGCTAATGGTGCTCAACTCTCTCCCCTCGGGGAAACACAGCAACAAAACACTCCTGGATTTAGTAGGGCTCCCTGCAACTGGTGGAGGTCATATGACTTCTACCCCTCAGTGAACACTGTGTTTAACTTGCAGAATGTGTCCTTAAAGGAAGCTGGCTCCTGAAGCCATCTCTTCTGCTAACTGATATTTGGATGTCATATTGAGAACTAAAGCAGTCATTTTTGCCATGAAGATACCCACTAAGGATGACAGAGGAGAGGCAAGCAGAGTCCCTGGGGGACAATAGAGCCATTCCATCATCGAGACTGGCTGCCTCTAGTCTTACAGGAGAAAAGAAGGAATTTCCTTACTTTCAGCCACTGAAATTATTGGTGTGTTGAGGGTTGTGTATTTTGTAATCAACCCTGGTTGAATCTGGTAAAACTCTCAGCGGGCCAGTGAAGATTAGCAGATTCTCTGGTCCCAATTAGAAACCCAGTCACAGTTCTGGGATGGACCATGCAGTGACTCATTTTCGTGAAGGAAGCAGTTATTCAATCTCCCCTCCACTTTGCATTTAGCATGCTTCAAAAAGTGGGGGAAGCTGATTACTTTCTTTAGCCATGGCATTGAGCAGCTGGCTTTCAGTTTAGCTTTTCTTCCTACTGCAAATGCTAATCTCGAGGCAGCGGGCAGTTAAATGCTCAGATTTCTATGTTTACATGCTTGCTTTTCAGGATTATGCTTTTCTTAGGGCCTGCATTTGGAGAAGAGACTCTGACGCATGTTGGCTCCACTAGGAGAACCTGGGAGGAGCACACATGCACACATATGTACACACATGTGAGTGCATACACTGTACACACCCAAGCAAATAGGTGCACACACATACATACAGTGTGCATCAGCGAGAGATGTTTAGTGCCAACTCTGTAGAGCCTGAGACTGGGCCCAGTTGAGGAGGGATGTTTTGCATTTTATTCCAGGAACCTCCTTTGCTTTGTTTTGCATCTGTCTTTGAGACAGGCTTGTATGTAATCCAGGCTGGCCTTAAATTGACTACATAGCCAAAGGTGACTTTGAACTTCTGATCCTTTCTCCATATCCTGTTGATGGGATTGCAAGTGTCCACCACCACACCCAGTTTGTGCAGTGATGGGAATTGAACTCAGGGATCCTGCTTATCAGTTAAGCACTCTATTGACTGAGCTACATCCCCAGGAGACTACATTCTGAGGGCACCTGTATTCAACTGCGAATGCAAATAATAAATGGGCAATTTATTTCTTTTCATATTGGTCTTCTTTTTGACCATGGTATGGGAAGGGCAGGAGAAGGCAAGAGTAACTAAGAAGCAGTTCTAGCCAGTTCCAAGTGGAGCTGATAGAGAAGGTGCGGATGAAAAAGGAAGATACCTTCAGGGTGTAATATGAAGTTCTGCCGAGGCCCCAAGGAAGACCTGGAGAAGATGGGCAGTGGAGCTGGGAGGGAAGAGAGGAGCTCGTGGAAGGTACTCAGGGTTTGTTATATGGCTGGGAAAGACTAAAATCAAACTTTCAAACTGGCATGGTTCAGTGAATCTCCTTCCTAGAATTTGAGAAATGAATTGTTGAGAAACCGTTATCTCAGCAGAAGCAATCACAGAGTATATCTGGGAATTTTGCAGCTTGAACACCTAAGCAAATGGGCATACTTGTTCAGGTCCACTGAGTAAACAGCGCTTTCCTGGTCTAGACCTACAGGTTGTTGCTGGATGAATTACTGGCAGATTTACAACAAAATTTTTTTGAATATATATAAGCAAAGAAAACTTTCACAAATGGTTCCAAATTCATATTAATATCTCACCAGTCCAAGCAACATGCACAATACCAATAAATATTTTCTTTTACTAAACATCAAATTCCTACAATATTTTTTTCTACATTTTCCTATCTTTCATATCTCGTATTATTTCAAATGCAAGACTATTTGGAAGGTTTATTGAAAAATGTTGGTCATGGTAAATGGGTGATTTGAAATTCTTTTTCTTTTCAGGGGGAAATTTCACAGTACTTTTGAATTTGGCCTGCACCAAAGGGGTTTTCATTTCCAGAGCTAATGTGAAATAAATATTCATTATGAAAATAGTCCTTTTGTGAACCTGAAGATGGATTAAAACTTTTCAAATGTCTTTTTAGGTACATGGTTGACTTGTGAAACACTATAGGGATAATTTAGATACAAAAATGGCAAACTCAGAAGGGTAAGCCTATATTTGAGTCACATTTACCTCAAGCCTCTGCTGGTCCCTTGTCACCTGGAACCTCCATCTCAATAGACCATGTGTATGGATACTGCAAACAAAGTCGACAGCCAAACAGCAGTGTGGTTGTTTGGATAGCAGTCCCATGACATTTATGTATTAAAATTATAGCCCCTGTTCCATCAGAATGTGACGTTACTTGGAAATAGGGCCATTGTAGGTGTCAGAGTGAGGTCACAGAATAGGTCCAGAGCCAGTGGGATTTGACGTACTTACAAAAGAGAAAATTTAGACATGGATACACACACACACACACACACACACACATGCACACACACCACAGAGAGAATGGATTGAAAACACAGTCAAGTTTCTATACAGCAGGGGACACCAGAGACACCAGCAACTTCCAGATCCTTCATCACAACTTCAGAAGGGCTCAGTCTCACCAACACCTTTGTATTGAATTTCTAGCCTCCAGAACTCTGTAGTCCTAGAAACAATACAGGCAAGGAAACTGGATTGGGCCCAAGTCCAAAGTCTGGCCATCTATCCAAAACGCTACACGCTCAGAGGGTGAGCTAAAAAGGAAACAGCCACAGAGGACTGTGTGCCCACTGGGGCAGTGCCAACACCAGCCTGCTTCAAGCTATTTCTGTGGCCTAAACATGCTGAAGGGCTCATCACCTTTCACGTGATCCACAACCGATCTTGCTTCTAGGCACCTGGTAGGGGTAAACAAATCCCTCCTGACAAATAGACTCTTTTCAACCCAGGCCTCAGGGAAAAGTCTCCCAGGTAAAATTCCAGGAAACATGAGCCTCTGGATAAAAATCGTAGAACTCAAAAGGAACCCAGAATAAGTCCATGGAAAGAGGGGAATGCTGAAACAGAACTGCAAAGAAAACAGACGCAGGATTTTGCATGCAGTGTGCGTGCGTGCATGCGTGTGTATGCGCGCGTGTTAAACAGATCTGTTTATGTATACATTTAATATGAGTGAAGAAAAGCCACTGAAAACATGAGGCTGAACGTGAAAGACCTAAGCTTGGCCTGGCAGAGTTAGAAGAGGACTTGGAACACTGATCAAAGAAAAATAAATCGCTTTTGAATGAGATAGGTGACTCAGGCAACCAGTACACTGCTACAGCAGGAAAAGTAAACTAGAAGAGAAATTTGAAGAAAAATAGGCAAACTAAAGACAGAAACAAATTATAAAAATATAAAGGAAGCGATATATGGGACAATATGGAGCGAACTATGTACGTATGATACACTGACTACAGTTCAGAATGGATGCATTGAAAGTGATGGTGACCTCGGGAGAATGGCGGGAAATTTTCCTGAATTAGTTACAGGTGATGGCTATCAAAGTTTCTTAAATAAGATGCTGAAGATAAAGTGTGCACGCGTGTACACACACACTCACGCACGCATGCACTCACGCTCACACATATTATGGCCCTTTATAAAATTGAACAATATTGTTTCTAAAGACACAAATAAATGGTTGGGGATATCATTCAGTCAGTAAAACCCCGGCCTTGCAAACATTCAGGCCTTTGTTCCTGTCCCCAGAACCCACGTGAAAAGCCAGGATGACAGGCAGAGGCAGGCACCTTTCTGAAACCTCAGGGACCAGTTTGTTTAGGATATGCGGTCAATTTCCAAGCCAACAAGAAAACCTATCTGAAAAGGCAGAAAGTACCAGAGGAGTGAGACTTGAGATTGTCCCCTCTCCCCACACCTGTGCACCTGTATCCATAAAACACACAAATGCACAGGCATGCACATACAAGCAAAAGACACAGACATAGGGAAGAATAGACACAACCCTCAAGCACATAACATGTGCGTAACATACAATGATCTGGCTTGCTTTTTCTTTTAAATCCAAGAAATCATGACAGAAAGAAATCTAAGCAAAACAATGATAATAGATCACAACTAAGGGGCATGAGGCAAAATCAGGACACTCAGCTCCAGATGCAAGTAATCAGAAAATCATGTTTGAAGGACTGTGTGCACTGTAGCAACAAACAGGACAGAAGATCCAGAGAAAGATTGTGTCTTCTCGCAGAAAATCTAAACATATCCTGGTGAGCATTTTCAAAACCAGACAAGTGACAACAAATGCCAAGATCTCCAATACAAAAGATGCAACAGTGTACGTTCTCCCGAATGTCACACACTTACCCTAAAATTCCAAACAAGAAAATAATTGCATAAAATTAACCATGTCAATTTTGGGAACAAAATTTATTTTCCATCAACCATTAAAACAAACATCACAAAGCACCATAGCTGTCGTATTTTATACCAACTAGTATAATGGAAAACTCAGAACAGAATGGGTATCAGAATGGATATATATATAGTAGTGTATATAAAATTTTAGTGAGTGCCATATTTATAGTAGAGGATATTAATAAATGCTATTAAAGTACAGCCTTTCCATTTGGTCTTCAGTTCCTGCCACTAATTCAGGCAGAATCCAATTGGATTAGGAATAAATTTGAAAAGAAATTTTAGCTTATTTATGGGGTTGAGAGTGTGTGTTTTAGTTACTTTTCTATTGCTGTGATGAAACACTATGACCAAAGCAATTTCTAGAAGGAAGTGTTTCATTGGAGCTTCCTGTTCCTGAGAGAGAGAAGTCTATCACAATCATGGCGAGGGCCATGGTGGGCGTGGTGCTGAAGCAGCACTTGAGAGCTCATATCCTGATCTCCAAACAGGACGCAGAGAGCACACAGAAAATGGTATGGGCTTTTGAAGCCTTCAAGCCCACCCTAGTAATACACCTCCTCCAACAAGGCCACACCTCCTCCCCCAAATAGTTCTACCAACTGGGGGCCAAGTATTCAAAATTATGAGCCTATGGGAAGCATTCTCATCAACCAGCACATTCCACTCCCTGAACCCCATATGCTTAGGTTGACATCATAATGTAAAATTCAGCTTTGAATGTCTCCATTGGGGTTCAGTCTCAACACTGTATACAATTCCAACGTTCAAAGTCTCTCCTGAGACTTAAGGCTATCTCTAAATTGTAACCTCCTGTAAAATCAAAAAGTAAATTGCATACTTCCAACGTACAATGAAACAGAATTTATATTACTATCCCAGAAGGGAGGAAAGAGGAGAATAGCAGGAACTACTAGAACAAAGCAAAATTGAAACCCAGCAGGAAACTTCAGACCCTGTAGCTCCATTCTGCTGTCAGAGCTTAGATGAGTCCGCCTCTCCCGCTTTGCGGTCTATAACACCCTTCTCTCTCTTGGGCTGGTTCTCCCCCTCTCTGCAGCTTTCGCCTTGCAGACATCCCATGGCCCTGGTACCTCTAACATCTTGGGGTCTCCAACATAGCACAGGCTACACTTTTACAGCTTCGTACAATTCTCCTGAGGGCTTCTTGTTCTCCCAGGACCTTCACAAAGAGTCTGCCCTGCCATACATTGCCTGGGCTCAGTAGCTTTCCTTAACCATCGAGGAAGACTCCATAACCCCTTTACTCATTATTCTTCATGAATCTAAAGCCAGGACCACATGGACAAGACTGAAAAGTTTGGCTGTAGGCTAGGGATAGACGCTGGACCTCTGGAGTCACACGGCAGCAGCTTTTCCTGTTACTGCTTTCTAGGAGCAAAAATTCCTTAGTCATTTTACCAGTTGGAAGCTTAGCTGCACAGAGTCTTGCTCCAGCGGTACACCCCTTTCTTTGCTCCAGTACAAATTTGGCCTGTCCCTCATCTCCTTATCTCTTTCAGAACAAGCTTTGCTTTTTTTCTCTTTAAATTGGACATTTTGAATTTCTTTCTGCACCACTTTTTTGAATTATAGAACTGCATAAGAGTGATTACCAATAATCACGCAACAGAGTTGGTATTAGGCTGTCTCGAAATCCGCTCATCCGAAGAATCAGTCCTTTACTTTTCGGTTTAGCCTCAGGCAAATTCTTGGAACAAGAGCAGAAGGCAGCCAGGTTCTTCGACAAAGTGTCACCTAAGGGCCTTTCTGGTAAAGTACTTGCTCCCCTCTGAAGCATGTTGAGCTGGACCTCCACAGTTCATGTCACTTTCCACACTACTGTCCTCCAAGCTCCCACTGGGCGGTTTCCTTAAGCGCTGCTTACAGTATTCTGCTTCTCTAAGTCACAAAGCCATCCACATTCTTTCCCTGCCACAGCAATAGGCCTGTCTAGTACCAACTTCTGTATTTGTTACTTTTCTATTGCTGTGATAAATACCATAACCAAGACAACTTATAAAAGGAAGTATTTCGGGGGCTTAGAGGAATAGAGGAGTTCATTGCCATCATGGTGGGGAGCATGGTGGCAGACAGGCAGGCACGGTGCTGGACTAACAGTTGAGAGCTCACTTTCTGATCCACAAACAAGAATCAGAGAAGGTACCCTGACAATGGCATGAACCTCATGATGCCGCAAAGACCGCTCCTAGTGACACACTTCCTTCCATAAGACCGCATCCCCTATTCCTTCCCAAATAGTTCCAACACACACACACACGTACAAAAAACATAAATCCAGAATGCCATGCATTGAAAATGCAATGAAAGCATTCTTACATACTAGCAAACAGGAGGACAGGTTTATAGAATAAGGAGCTAAGGGAACATTTAGGACAAGGGTGACTGAGGACCTACAAGACGAGTTACTCAGACTCACAAAGAGAGTCATGAGAATTTCAAACATTGAGATAATCTCACTCAAAAGAAAACCAAGATTTAAAAGTGATTGTAACGAGGCTTGGCAGAGGCGATGCGAAGGGCAGAGTTGCTGGTCAGGTCCTGCGCTTTGGAATGACTATGCATTCTCTACAGCCTAGCAGTTCTGTGCCCTGTCATCCTTGAGAATCTTACATACGTTCAGGCAAAGCCCAAGGGTGTCCAATGTGGTGGCATTTGTAGTAGTAGATACAAAAAGCAAACAATGTCCATCGGTCAGAAATAAATGTGAAAATATGATCCACCTATTCCATAAAATGTCTTAAATAAACAAAGCAGACCTGCCTGTCTGCTCTGGTGTGGAAAGAACTCTACATCATATTGTTGAGTGGTGATATGGGAAGCAGTTTGAGGCCTTCACATTCTTCACACACAGGTATCTCATAATACAGGAACACATTCTCTAGATAGGAAAGTGAGCACAAGAATAGCGTTGTGTAGACAGATGTGTGGCATTTACCTCTGGGACATATGCTAGGTAGGGTAGAGGGAAGCCCTGAGAAATTGGTCAAATGGTTTATTTTTATCTTTTTTATTTTTATAGTAATATGGATGCAAAGATTATCTTAATTGCAAATTTTTACATAAAAATGTACTACAGTTTTTACCTTCTCTGCAACAATACAATTTATGATAGAGTTTTGCAAACATGAGATTCCTGAATCCTTTACAAAGCTCAGTTTGCCATACACACACACACATGTGCACACATTTTCCCATCCAGATGTGCTAGGAGAAGAGCATGCATCTGCTCATTGAAAAACAATGAGCAAGGCAGTTCATCTTGCAACTGGGCTTTAGTCTCTGTTTACAAGTGTGATGCTACTTTAAATCCTTGTGTCCACCTGCAGGGCCAAACTTTAGGAAAAGATAGAACTCAGCCAACGAGCAACTTGGGCCACAGAAAAGACACCTATGGTTTCTGAGCTTTAAGTCCCACGTTCCTAAAACTCAGGATAGCATCCACTTTAACGGGCTAGCTACACTAAGACTAAAAGTGAAATTGCTTAATAAGGATGTGCTCAGCATTAGCTTTTCCCCACTATAGTGTAGTGTTACAGAATCGAGTTTGCCACTTAATGTCATATGAACTTGAGCCAAGTAACGCAACCTCGAAGTTCAAGATTCCTCATCCGAAATAATAAGTTTCCTCATGCACATCCCTCCGAGTCCGAATGCAGTAAGCAAGATGTGCCATCCACTGACCACTGCCTTCGATCGCCTTCTGTCCTTTTCTAGGGGGTCTCTTGCACTTCCTAGCAGACCCAGCAGGTGGAGCAGGTGAGTCGCGCGCAGAGCTGCCTCAGTTGCTAGTGCAAGTAGCAGTCCTGAGACTCTTTGTCCTTCCTGGTAGAAGGCAGCCACTTCAGAGTGGTAAAAAAAA
>LOEQ01000438.1:466431-492316 GCA_001685075.1 Bramus lutescens | reverse complement strand
AAATAAATAAATAAAAAAAAATAAAAAAAAACCACCCTTCACCTACCACTGGAGGCAGCATCTGTGAAGTCCAGCTGGCAGGCTGATCTGGGCAGGCACTTGGGCTACACTTCTTCAGATCTTCGGTTCTTGACAAGTTAACATTTTGTCTGTGCAAGAGGGTGCTAACAATGACCTAGGTTTAGTGAAGCTATTTTAGCTTTCAGAATATAAAATGTATTGGCCCTGTATCATTTTATCTGCTGGGCGAAGGAAAGCTGATGCTCTAGGTTGGAAGCTTCTTGCATTCAGTTTTTCACAGAGGGTTTTTTTTTCCTACAGCAATCCTCAGAGAGAGATCCAGCACCCAACTTCCCCAGGATCCAACCAGATCGCCCATCCAAGATGCCACCTATGTAACAAGCAGGTTCCCGAGGGGAATGGATACCTACATGACAGCAGCTCCAAAGGGAGTACGTGGGAGGGCTCAGCATGTGCCAAGACAGAGCCCAGAGCAGCGTTCCAGCATAAAGCCGGTTTTCATGTGTTGCAACCCACGGAATGGCCAGCAGGAGTCCCAATTTAAAGCATAATATGCAATTAAAAACTCACAGCACCCATATTTATTTACTCTAACATCCTAATCTAAAGAACAAAAAAAATGTTATAATAAATTAGTATGTATTTTAATACGTAAAGGGCCACACAAGTACTCTACAAGTCTTCAGGAGTCTGGTCTGCTTGTAGTACCATTCTGAACATGCTGGCCATAAACTCAGTAACTCAGATCTCTCAAACTACACTGTATAGGTGACTATAACCCATTATTAGTTACTTACTTCCTACTATGGATTTAAGTGTTTTTGTTTTTGTTGTTTTTCTTTTTTTTTAACTTTGTTTTCGAGACAGGGTTTCTCTGTAGCTTTGGAGTCTGTCCTGGGACTAGCTCTTGTAGACCAGGCTGGCCTTGAACTCACAGAAATCCGCCTGCCTCTGCCTCCCAAATACTGGGGCTTAAAGGCGTGTGCCACCACCGTCCGGCTGTGTTTGTTTTAAGTTGTGTTTACGTGTAAAACGGTAAAGTTCTATGCTCCCCCATGATTATGAAGTTCTCTTGCTTGCCCTCTCGCCTTCTCCTTCCGGCTGTCTTTTTCTGATCGACCACCAGGAGGCAGTAAATCTGTTTTCCAGAAGTCAAAGAACCAGGTGCTCCTAAAATGCCTCCAAGTGTTAAGTGCCAAAACCTCTGCCTATCTGGCACCAGACTTGCTGGTGGCTTGCCCTAGATTACCGTGTGACAAGGCAATTGTCACACTGAACAATACTGCCACTCACCAGGACAGGCCTAAGAAATGCAAGCGGAAACAGACACCAGGTTCTTCTGCCGCAGTCCATCTGGACAGGGTACCAAAAAGGTCCGGGGGTCAGACCCAAGGCAGAGCTCCATTCGAAGGTTAGGCTAGCCCTGTTTAATGGGACTATTTACCATGGGCCGCTGGAGTAGGCTCCCCATAGAGGGTGTTCTGGTGACTTGACACTTAACTCCTATCCTCTTTGCTTTGTGTGTCATTAAAGGGTTTTTTTTTATTCACATATTCTCCTATCATCAAAACAACAATGCTTTAATTAATATTCCTATGTGTTCCTTCTGTTTTGCGCTTTCTGTAATGGGATTGTCATATTTTATATTACTAGAAGTTAACTGAGCAAATACATGAGTCCAGTTTCCTGACTTAGTCATACACACATAAAAATAATTGGGGGCTGGAGTGATGTTGAGCATGAACCTTGCAGCCTGAGCTCAGTCCTCAGAACTGTAAAGCCGAAAGGAGGGAACTGGCTCCATAGTTATTCCCTGATCTCAACGTACCTTCCGTAACGAGTCCACCCACACCTGTACAGAAGATAAAGGTGATGATACTGGTGGTGATGATGACGAGGAGGAAGAGCAATTACAGAAGTATTCTGCTGGAAAACGCTGGCCAATGCAATTGGCACGGTGCTGAGGTAAGAACATCATTTGAGTCCAGCAGTTCAAGGCCAGCCTGAGCAACACAGAGAGAGCCCCAATGCAAACAAACAAAACTCATCTCCTGAGAGGTTCCTGTCTCCTCTCTACTAAGAGTTCCAGCTACAAAGAAGGAAAGCAGGGGTCTTGCAGGCTGTGTGTAATATGTATTCTCACCTCAGGATGAGGCGAGCTTAGGGGATTGCTTTCCTGATCACTGTATTGTGCACTGTGCTAGCTGGAGGTCTTCCCCGAAGCAGGTAGAAGCTGAAGTCAATGTGCAAAGATGCTAACAGGGAAAGGGCATGAGGGAAATGCCGGAAGGAGCTGGGACAGCCCACACCATCAGAGAATGCTGGCAGGATCCCAAGTCAGAGTGTAATTACAGAGCTGAACATTGGCCAGGGCTATAAAGGCGAGTTCACTAAAGTAATTCTTTTCTGTCTATGCTCACCAAGTTGAATACTTTGAAGAGGCGTGTTATATAAACAAGCAGTCACAAAAGCGTAACTTCATCCAACCAGAGGTGACCAAGATTACTAGAAATATCTGGAGAAAAATAACATTTGATAAATTCTACTGTTTTGCTGAATTATAATGTCTCTGGAGTTTCAAAGAAAACAATTGTAAGCAATTGTTAATGATTTAAAATATGAAATATGGCTTACACAAAACAAAACAAAGAGCTTATGACAGATTGATCACATACAAAGACAACAGGCCTGTATCTTAAAGTTGGTATTAAGAGACATTTATAGCGAAGTGAGAACACTGCTTTAAAAGTCTAGGATTTGATAGGCTTTCAGTTAATCAACTCCTCCCTGAAGATGACCTTAAAAGGTATTTGCGATTATCCAGCAGCTTCACCCCTGATATGTGTGGGATAATACTGGGGAATAGTGCCTCCTGGGATGGCAGCCAGTGTAGGGTTAGGACTCAGTGCTTCTGTTCAACAAACATTTGCTAAGAATGGTTTTACAACCTTGTTAAATCAAAGACAGCCTACTTTGATATCTATGTTTGACAAGCCTGTATAAGTACACATATACAATTTTTACTGTACAGAATACATGTGTGGATTACTAGAGCTAGTGAGCAACTACTAGAGATCTAAAACAACTTTAAAGGGTTGTCAGTGGTTAAAAATATGAAATGCAGCTTATACAAAAGAATAAAACAAGGAAGAACTCATGGTGGATTGACCACATGCAAAGGCCATAGGCCTGTATCTTCCAGTGGGTGTGAAGAGACATTTATATCAAGGTGAGAATGCTTACTTCTTTAAAAGTCTGTGATTTGATAGCTTTTCAATTACTCAACCACCTCCTCTCTAAAGATGATCAATTCTGTCTCCTAGGTGCCAGGGAACATTCAGCTGTGGTCTTCTTCACATCACAGCTATTTTTTAATTGTGTTTTAGACTAGGCTCTTTCAAGAGCTTCTCAGATAGTGTATTCTCAGAGGCAAGAATTCAGCCAAGAAACGCAGACTCAGCAGAAGTTTGTTCAGCAAAGAAAGAGTTACAAAGAGATTGGCATGGGCTGCCTCAGAAGGTACAGTAACACAGTGGGTTCTGGGTTGCAGATTCTTTTAAGCATTTCTGATTATTTATGAGACAGGTGGCATACTCATGTGATCAGCTTCAGTGTGCTGGCAGCATCCTGAGGCTCCTGGTGTCGGGAGCAGAGCCAGGAATGCTGGCGCCCACTAGGTTTTCCTGCTGTGTTTCCACTTTTAATCAGTCTGGAAGTCCAACATACATTTAGGCTTAGGGTGGGCCTTCCATCCTCAATTAAACCTCATTAGAAACACTCCCTGGCTTGCCAAGACCTGTCTCCTGAACTCCAAGTTGATAGACTTAACTCATACACAGGCGACAGCAACTCGTGCCTTTTACTGGGGCTAAAAAGGTCCCGTTGCATATGCTGCTACTGGTGTGTGGAACATCAGGACTTTCCACTTTGGAAGGAGAAAGCCCAGGAGGAGGGGGAGGAGACGGGGGAGGGGGAGGAGGAGGAGATTAACAGGATAGAGTATGGTTCCAATAGCAACATCAGATGACACCTCAAATCCCCAGACTAGGCAGCCCCTCTGGGAACTTCAGAAAGAAACATCAGCACAAACTAAAGAGTTCAACACGTACTGTGCTTGAAGGCAGATGATAAGTTTCTTTTGTCATGGTGGTGATGAGTTTTTGCAGCTTCCATTCTCTTGTCTGGGCCTCTGGAGTGCTATAATAACCCTGGGTACCACTATATCTCCCTTGTGCATGGCTTTTAAGCCTTATCAAGGATCAAAACTGCCTGCAGCCTTGGTGAAGCAAGTTTTTTATCCTTCCCTAGCAATTCTAGGAGGAGGCAGTCTGGGATGGAGAGCCCTCCTGTTAATGGTAACAGAAACAACTTTTGAACAACACTATCCTGAGAGGATAATGGTGGAAAACAAAGTTGCTCTCAAGATTTTAGAGTATTAAATAAATAATAGATACATTGGTGGGTTCTCTAGTTCTAAAGATTTATTTCTGCTTATGGGAGGGCTTGTGTGTATGTCAGGTGTGTGCAGGTGCCCATGGAGGTTAGAAAAGACCATTGGGTCCTCTGGGGACACAGGCAGTTCTGAGATGCCAAATGTAGGTGCCAGGAACCAAACTCCGGTCCTCTATAAGAACAGTAAATTCTCTTAATCACGAAGCCACCTTTCCAGTCCCATGTGTGGATTCTTTAAATTTTTTCATAAGCACCATGAAGCATGCACAAAAGTAGAAACTTGAGTATTATAATTTAGATCTTAAACAGCCCTAAAGCATCCAAATACTAAAGTATGCAAGTATGCATTGCGGGCCTGTCACACTATCAGTAGATGGTGCCAACCTTCAAAGCCGAGTCACTGGGCATGCCCTTGAAGCCTGGCTTCTTCCTCCCTCCTGTCTCCTCCTCCACCAACCATTGGCTAAGCAGTTTTTCTCTACCACAAGCTTCCACTACGACGCACTGTCTTGTCCTGGTCCAAGGGCAACGAGGCCAAGTGATCACGAACTGAGACTCGCAGCCAAAATACATTTTTCCTTCTTATTACTTGGTTTTTCTCAGATGTCGCATCATTAACAACAAAGCTGACCCCACAGCAGGTATAGAAACCCTATCACCCAGCTTAGAAAAGTCCCTTTTACAGACTGGGTTTCACCCATTTCCCCGTGTTTTCTCCCTCTCTGTCTCTCTCTGAAACATTTTAAAGCTTATCCTATACACCTCATTTAATCTGTACTATTTGGTTGTCATTTCTAACAGCTACACACTCCTTTTAAATCTCTGCTTATTTCAGGAGGCAACAATGTTTGGGATGAATCTCTAAGGGAAACCAGGTGGAATGAATCCTCAGTTCTGATTGATGGGACGGGATTTTACGTTCACTCCTGTCCGTGCCTCTGCTCCTAGATCTTTGATCAGCCTGTGTCCCCCATTCCACTTTCATCTTCTTTGCCCTCTCAGACCCAAACCTCGGGGATACACCCTTCTCAGCAGCACCATCCACTGGCAGNCTATGCATCCCTCTGACATGGATGCCTGCCACCCGTGTCATATCAGCGATGTGGAACTTTCTGCCTTCTCTTCCCTGGGATACGTCTTTTGTCCTCAGGTACCATCTATTCCCTGATGGTAATGTGGGGAAAGAGACACACATGCCTTCACTCCCCAGTGCCTCCCTATCGACTGACAACGGTTGGATCTGCATTCTTCTCACCTCCCTGAGACGGGTATTCCTTAGTCTGGTGTAAAGCTCACACACCCTGCTCTACTCAAGTTCCCATGAGAACAGGTGTGTAAGTTAGGCTTCTATTGCTGTAACCAAAGGCAACGGGGAAGAAAGTTTCTTTTACCTTATAGTTTTAGTGCATCATGAAGGGAACTCAAGGCAGGAACCCAGAGACAGGAACCAAGCATATGTCATGGCTTGCTCAGCCTGCTTTCTTATGGTACCCAGGGCCACCTTCCCAGGGGTGGCTCCATTCCCAGGGGAGTGGAGGCTCCCACATCAATATTAATCAAGAAAATTCCCCCCACAGACTTGCCTATAGAAGGCATTTTTCTCAGATGAGGTTCCCTCTTCCCAGGTGACTCTAGCTTATGCCAAGTTGGTAAAATAACCAGGACATTGGGTCATTATGGCCCATGGGCCTAGCCTCTTAACCAGGTGCATCCTGAAAAGTTCTGCACCCTCTATAATCTCCTCTCATTGCCAAGTATGTTGATGCCATATTAAATCAAAAATTTAATAGCACACAAATGCTGTCCTCTTTTTCAATTGTTGCTGACTTTTAAGCCTTGGCTGTCCTATTAGCCACTGCGAATCCAGAATACACCACTACCAACAGTGGTTATGCAGCAACAGCCACAGCCTGAGGGAATTCTGTTCCCTCAGGCACCAACTCTTTCAAAGCTACAAAGGGAACTTACCTAAATCTCTGTCCCCCTAAAGAACTCAAGGTTCAAAGGTTGAGGTGGAATCCTGCTCCTCAGAGAGGCTGAATAGCAAGCAGCTCACCTCCTCTCCTCGTGTTTCTACAGAAGCCCACGTGCTTCTCCTTGACCCTCCTTAAAAACCCTTCTCCACCTGGCTCCTCCCGACCACTTCCTGTCAGCCCGTTGCTGACGCAGCCTCCTGACCACAGGTGAATTTTATTCAATCAAACACATCTTTGCATCATTAAACAAATGTCCCAGAGCACAAGCAAAAGTAACATACCTTAAAATAATAGTCTGCAACACACAAATTGTTTTATATACTTTGCGTCCTACAAACTGCAGGTAATTTATAACCACCAGTTTATACACCAGTTGACAACCTTGCCTATGATATTCACCTACAGATCTGCACACCCGCTCACCACAGTTCACATGAGCCTCACTTCATGGTCTCACTTGCGTGCCCTTTAAAGGGTTGAAAACAACAACAACAGCCAAAAGGGCCCATTCATCTTCCAGCAGCTCTTTGTTTTAGACATCAATTGTCTTCACCAACAGGGTTGAAACTCCAGGTTCAATAAACATTCTTGGAAGGGAGCAGTGGGGGAAAATGTATAGCTCAATATAAATAATAAAAACAATAATAAACATTCTTGATCAATTTTGTATTTCCAGGAAAAATTCTTACATGGGCTGTGGAAGCAAGGTTGCTTGTTTATCCCACGTGGCTTGTACTGTTTTCATGCTCAACATCAACTTCAAACATAGCTCAAAGCCAAAGTTCATTTTTCTTAACTTATTCCATGATGAGGCAAACAAGCTCAGAAAGCTACCTTCCTGTCCTTCTCTGAAACCCGGTTACAGTTCTCAGATTTGAAGACCTCGGTCAAGCCCATTTGTCCAAGCAGAGAAGCCAGGTACCAGATGCCTTCCACCACTCCAAAGTTACCCAGGCTTTGAATGCCACTCCAAGGCACAGTGCAGGGAGCCGGAGGGTAAGGTCATGGGAGGAATGGGGGAGAAGGGCACATTGCCTTATCACTGCTGTTTAATTAAGGTCATTCAAGGAAAGTCCAGTGGCATAGGCTAGACCTGCAGGAAGGTTTCGGGAGCACAATGAGGAGGAAATTCTGAGGAAGCTGAGTATTCAGGATAAGGTAGGTTCAGTCCTTTGAGGATCAAGAAGAGTGGCTGTGTGTGTTGAGCCAGGTTAATGCTCACACATGCCAAGTGGATGCTTTCGTTAGAGGTCACCCATGAAGCTGGGGATTCTAAACAGGCTTTGAGCATGGCAGACATTTACTCTGGGTGACAGAGGTCTGGATTTGCTAAGCATCATTGTCATGGGTGAGTGGATGTCAGGAGCTCCGGCGAAAGGCGTTACCCCAAACTGTCAGTGCTGGGACCGGGAGACATGATTTTGAGTCAAAAACAAAACAAAACGAAAATCCGCTTACTTTGGTAAGAACTAGTGGCTGAATAGATCAGTATGAAGAAACCACGACAGACTTGAGCCTCATTCTCTTTTTAAATAATGTTTGGTGGATCAGACAAGGGGACTCCTGTTAGAAAATTTCACAGCACTCTTGCGATAAATGATGAATTCCACTTTGAAATAGCACAATACCGTTTGAGCACAGTTTTCTGTTGCTACATTGGCCGGCGATCCACCGGCTTTGCTAGCTCCCCACCTCCCTCCTCTCCTCGGGGAGCAGACAAACCACCCCCTGTGGTCTTGTGCCCTGCCTTGCCCCTGGAGAACCTCCTTTTCTCTCTCTCTCTCTCCCTTTTTCTCTCTTTTATGTGCAGTTGGTTCCCACAGGCTGCTTTTATCAATATTTCAATTGGTCGCTGCTGACCTATACTTGAATCCAAATATTTGCCCTATTCAGTGTGAATTGCCCATTCAGCCACACGCTTGATTATGTCTGTGCTCTTTTGAGCAAACTGAATGGGCTACTTGACTATGTAATGCCCATATAACATGGTCATTAGTGGGTTTGTCAGAGCTGACCATATGCAAGAGGGAGGACAGGGACTGGGCCTGGCATTTCCGTCCAGTGCAGTCCAGATGAAGGATGTGCATACTCCCCAGTGCTCTTCAGAACGCTACACTTTACTAAGAGTCACATAGGTCAGGAATCAAGGACGGGTAGTTTTTAAGACTCACAAGCTTATTTCTTCCTTGGGAGATTGTCTCCTGTAAAATCAGCACGGTATTTTTTTAAGGTGACCCACTCTTGCATTCATTGTTTAGATCGGACACGAAGTTCAGTGAAGTGGTCCTGGTTAACATCGCCATATCTTGATGTCCTGACATTCCTTTGTGGAGTGAAACTGTGTATCTGTGGACATCAGGTAGCATGTACTCCACACCTGTGAGCATCAGGTAGCATGTACTCCACACCTGTGAGCATCAGGTAGCATGTACTCCACAGCTGTGGACATCAGGTTCGTACATGAGGTGTCGACACGACATCAGGTAGCATGTACTCCACAGCTGTGAGCATCAGGTAGCATGTACTCCACACCTGTGAGCATCAGGTAGCATGTACTCCACACCTGTGAGCATCAGGTAGCATGTACTCCATAGCTGTGGACATCAGGTAGCATGTACTCCACAGCTGTGGACATCAGGTAGCGTGTACTCCACACCTGTGAGCATCAGGTAGCGTGTACTCCACACCTGTGAGCATCAGGTAACGTGTACTCCACACCTGTGAGCATCAGGTAGCATGTACTCCACAGCTGTGGGCATCAGGTAGCATGTACTCCATGCCTGTGAGCATCAGGTAGCATGTACTCCACGCCTGTGAGCATCAGGCAGCATGTACTCCACGCCTGTACTCCACACCTGTAAACATCACGTAGCATTTACTGTCCGCCACATCTGTGAACATCAGGTGTCATGTGTCCACACAATTCTTCCTCTTGCTTTCCTTTCTTCCCTTAATTATTCAGCTTTAACTATTAGATGCCAAACCATAGTCCACACTGTTGGCGAGGGAGACCCTGCTCTTCTGCCCTGTGTGTGCTGTGACTGGTGTCTCTGCAAATCCATATGACAAAAGACACATTTGCAGGGTGAGAGTAACCTATGCCTGTAGTGTGCATGTGCCTAGAACTCAGAGATGGAGCTGAAGGGAGATCCTCAGCTTATGTGGCAATCTTATCAGAAAGCCAGACTGTAAAGAAGAGGCTAGACAAAGGAAAGAGGGCTGAGGACTTTGGCAAGGTGTTAATAAGTTATAAGACAGTGACTAAGAAATGTATGGTAAATCAGGGCCATTTAGCCAGGTTTTCTGTGTGTGTGTGTCATCTCAGATGGGATCCATTAGCTTGGTGTAGTTTTCTCCTCTCATAAAGGAAGATCATTCTATGGACATTACCTTTCAAAGGGAATCTATGCCCTGGTTTTAGACAGAAAGGAAGAAGGCAGAAAGCTAGTTGCCTCAAACCCAAGACAACCCAGGTTCCACAGTGACTTACTTTGGGGTGTCACACTTAAAACCTACCCTGCCAGGAAAGGAGATATTCTAAAAGGCCACATTTCTGTTCCCCACTGAGTGAAAATGTTCCTAGGAACCCTGTGCTGCCTGAAGGGAAAGATTGAAGTCCTGGTGCCAGGCAGAGGGGTAACTTGCCTGACAGGAAGAGAAACAATATGCCAGGGTATCACAAATAACCTGTCCTGCCTCTGGTTAAGCCACAAAAAAATAGTTGTGACTTTCTGTTAACTATCTGTGTGTATATACATGTCCCCCTGGTGCACTAAACCTACATCCCTGGGAACAATTGGGGTCACTGGTTGTTCTGTAAAGCAGCCTGTTGAGATCAAGTGTGTCTGTATCTCTGTGTTATTTTTCTTACAGGTGCCCCAGTGTCCACCTCAAGGAACCGATGAGTTTAGCTGGGCTACTTAAAAGATTATGGGTGATGGGTTATATACTGATCTGTTTTTGTCAGCTTGACACAAAGTAGGGTTACCTGGGAGGGGGGAACCTGAGGAACTGTCTCCAACAGATTGTCCTGTGGGTATGCCTGTGTGACATTTGATTAATTGCTAATTGATGTAGGAGGGTCCAGCCCGCCGAGGGTGTTGCCATACTTAGGCAAATGGGCTTGGGCTGTATGAGAAAAGTACCCGAGCAAGCCAGAGGGAGCAAGGCAACAGACAGTGGTCCTCTGTAATCTCAGCTGCAGTTTCTGCTGTGGCTTCTCTCAACGATGGACTGTAGAGTGTAAGATGAAATGAACCCTTACCTTCCCAACTTGCTTTTGGCCAATGTTTTATTCCAGAAAAAGCAAAGCAAACTAGAAGAGGTTAGTTAACAGAAGCAGAGATGACCCACAGTCAGCCGCATCACCCAAACCCCACCCCAGCAGGGGTGATGGGCAAGAACCACAAGCTCGCTGTACCACTTTGCAGACAGCCCAGTTGGTCTGAGACTGTCATTCAGCAGTTCTTGCTGCTTAGGAGAAAGGGGGACCTGATGCACCTGGTTGGTTTAGACTCTAAAGTGATTCTCAACTCTGGGTCGCGACCCCATTGGGAGTCGCATATCAGGTGTTTACATTACAATTCATCGCAGCAGAAAATTACAGTTATGGAGTAGCAACAAAAATAATTTTATGGTTGGGGGGTCACCACAACATAAGGAATTGTATTAAAGGGTTGCAGCATTAGGAAGGCTGAGAACCACTGGTTTAGAGTCTTTCTGAAACTTTGAGTTGTTTCTTTCCTGAGACCTTGCAGCAGGAACGCTCCACCTCCCTTCAGAACACCCCATGTCTTAATCAGCTTTTCTCAGAGAAGGTTTTATCTTAGAGGAAACAGCTTTACAATAACCAGAGACAAGCGTGACTGTAAAATGATGGCTAGTTTGTCCAGTGCTTCAGATTAGGAAGAGACAATACGGTGTGCACCAACCTGTGTGTTTGTACTTGTCCTTGAAGAGTCCGCATCTTAACCGCTCAGGCATGTATCTAAATAGGGTAAACATCTGTATAAAGTAAAAATACAAATATGTAAAGTGCTATTCCAAGCAAGCACTGCAACAACGGACTGAACAAAACCAAGAATGTCTAGAAAAATCCCTGGCCCTCTGGGAGCCGACAGCCTTTTCAAAGAGATAATCTGGGGATACAAATAGGCAATGTACCCACTTCACGGTAAAAGAGGGTGATGTGGTTGTCTGAAGCTGGAAGAAGTCGCATACGATTGCACTGGGCATTGTCACCAGTGTCTCTTAACACCTCGTGTGACATTCCTTGGTGCTGCTTTGCTCTCATACCACACATGTTTAGCCAGCCTTTAGGCATCTTTTGCTGTTGTGTGATCCTGTGATTTAGCCAGCCTTATTGTTCTGTCTCCCAACTCCCAGAAATTGGATAGCAGTGCCTGAGACAGGGCAGGCAAATGGGTATTTCTTAGGCACCCACTCTATCCCAGCCACTGCCCTGGGCACTTCCAGACCAGTTTCTTATTCGTTTTTCATGGTTGTTCACTCATTTCCTGATTCCACCTCCTTGAAGATACTCGATTTTCAGATCCGTCTTCGCAGCCCTCTGTGTTCTTCACCCCAGGAGGAAACAATCTGTGCCCCCGATCAGGGGAACACTTGATACAGCTTGGGCTTCTGGGTTGCTTAGAGTTGCTCAAACTGGCTGTGATAACTAATTGTGACTGTCAACTTGTCAGGATTTGGAATCATTCAGGAGACACACTTCAGGATGTATCTGTGGGGGTTTTTCACAGAGAGACTTCACTGAAGGGGAAAGACCCACTGGGGATGAGTGTTGCATCGTCATTCTAGGGCACAGAGTTCTCAGTAAAAAGAATGAAGCCAGCTAGCACCAGCACTCATCTGTTTACTAGCTCCAGACATGCTGTGACTAGCTGCCTCACACCCCTGACACCGTGTCTTCACCACTGTGACAGACTGTACTCTCAAGCCTTTCCTTCCTTCCTTAAGTTGATTTTGCTAGATGTTTTGTTACAGCCAAAAGAAAATCACTAAGTACTGTCTGTGGTACCTAGCCACTAGGATTATTTCTAAGATTAGACAGTGCAAATCCCGCTGTGACTTTTCGCTGAGCTCATGTCCTTTTCCTGTCTTTCCGGGTCCTCCAAGCAAAGCCCCGTCACAGCCCATTCCACACATTGTCCCCCCCAGGGACAAACTTCATGGCTGATGCTCCTGTGTCATTTGAACGTATCGGCAGCCTTCCTCCTGTCTTGTATGAATCCCTGCAAAGGAAATTCACTTCAGATAACTCTGCATTAAAACCCAGCTCAGCACATGTAAAAAGAGATACGCGAGTGCTCTTTGCCAAGCTGCCCAGCAGGATGAGCAGTAACAAAGGTCCAAGAATGTCACCCAGGGCTGCATGCAGACAATGTTCTGGCATCAGGATACAAATATGCTGATAAAAGCATGCATTGCAGGCGAGCTTAGGATTTGCTTTCAGTGCTGGTTTGTCTGAATAAGAAACAGATGGGAGACGGCGCTTCTGGACTCTCTAGCTCTGCATGCTGCCTGCTGGTCTGGGGCCCAGAACTGTGACTCAGTACCTGTGTCTTTATCTCTCACATGCAGGCTGATGCAGGAGGAGTGCTAAAATTTAAGGCCTGAGGAGAGGAGGGAGGGGAAACTGTAGTCAGTATGTAAAATAAATTTAAAAAGTTATTTAAATAAAATAAAATTTTAGAAAAAGAAAAAATACTAAGTGGAAAAAAATTCAAGGCCTACCTGGGCTTTGGCTGAGTTCAAGGCCAACCTAGACAAGTTAATGAAACCCTGCTCAAAATAAAAAGAAAAAAGATGAGCGTGGGGGCTGAGAGATGGCTCAGTGGTTAAGAGCACTGACTGCTCTTCGGGAGTTCCTGAGTTCAATTCCCAGCAACCCACATGGTGGCTCACAACCATCTGTAATGAGACCTGGCACCCTCTTCTGGCCTGCAGGCATACATGGAGGCTGAACACTGTGTACATAATAAATAAATCTAAAAAAAAAAAAAGATGAGCGTGGCATGACGTATGCCTAGAAAGCACAGGGCCCTAAGTTCAAACCTGCATGCCAAACAAACACACAAATAAATGTAGCAAAATGAAGAGCTTTATAAAGTTATTTTGACAATTAAATTGAGGAAATGTCTGTCAGTCCATTGTTAAGTGTTCAGTCACAGTGGGTGATGTGGGAATATAAGGGTGTCTCTAAGAACAACAGATCCTTTCTTGGTTCTTGGGGATCTCGACTGGGGGAGCTAGGGTTCTCAAAACTTGACAACCACCAAAGTCACGCAGGTCAGTGGCTTTTGAGTTCTTATCTCTCAAATATGAAAAATGGAATTCACGAACCATAAAGGATGAATTTTTAGAGAGATGTTTATTACAGATAGTTGGGCACTAAAGAGGGAGGGAGAGGAAGAGAAAAAGAGAGAGAGAGAGAGAGAGAGAGAGAGAGAGAGAAGAGAAGGAGAAGAGAGAGATTTTTATTGCAGGAGGTGGTCCTGGGAAATAGAGCACCATCAGGATGCTAGTCTGGGCTTTTTAAAGGACTTATAGCAGAAACTGCAGTGAAGCAGTGGAGGGGGAGGAGCTGGTCAGTCCTCACAGACTGACTATGAGTGTCCATGTGCCTCCTGATGGCTTGGGATGCATCCTGATGTACAGCCTCTAGGCAGAGGTGGTCATTTAGGAGGAGATGTAACAAGGAAGCAGAAGTCACTTCTTCATCCCTGGACGGCAGCAAAGACATTCTTAAAGGTGTCGCTTTGGGGTCCCTGTCCTGCCTGATCAGTTTCCACACCCTGCTCTCATCAAGGGCTTCATTAATTTCCTTATAGTTTTTTGATGTGTACATGTTGTCTTCATTTTAACAAGAAGAGATGGAAGTGACTTCCTGTTAGGTCATACTAACATCTAGGGTTTTCTCTACAATGTAAATCAGCCTCAAATGAAGCTGCATATAGGTAGACCATTTGACTGGTGAATTCGGGAGGGAAGAAAAAAGTGTCACAAAAATGCTTGGGCAGGTTTTTTTCTAGTAAATATTTATTAGTGGTCAAAAGTCATATGAAGATCTTTGGAAGAAAAACAATTGAAAGTACATTATTTGATAAACAAAAGCATATATAGCAAACTACTCTATTCATGATGACATCAGAGGAAGCCCAATTATTTATAACAATGTTAACTCATTCTGAAAGTACTTGTGAAGAATGTATGTTCATTATTTGGGCCTGTCAAAATCATTTGCCATAAGCTGGATGATCCAAAGACAGAAAATGTTACCTCCCAGTCCTGGAGATTAGAAATTACAAATCAAGGCATGGGGGGCCAGTCCCACAGAAGGGATGGGACTGTTGTAGTCCTTGCTCCTGGCATCTGTGGTTCAGTTAAAAGTACATTATAACCCAGTTCTGCTTTCAAGGCTATGCATCCTTGTCAATCTCTCCAGGTCTCTGAGTCTCCATTTCAGTGCAAGACCTGACCTCGCATCCATGCAACTCCCCCGAGGCAGACGGAATGACAAGGAAAATGACAGGGACTTGAGTAGAGGATATGCCTACTCCTGCAGTCTGCTCAGGTCTCCTGCCAGCCAAGAGTCAAGGATCACAGTAAAATGAGCATTTTCTGGGAAGGCTGCCTACACAGATAGAATCTTCCTTTTATATAGAGGTGTTCCAAATAAGTATGATAAGATAGAAAAATCCAGACTAGGCACGGTGGCACACACCTTTAACCTCAGCAATCAGAAGGCAAAGGAAAGTGGATTTCTGTGAGTTTGAGGTCAGCTTGGTCTACAGAGTGAATTCTGGACCAGCAAGAACTGTATAGTAAAATCTTGTCTCAAAAATAGGGGTGGGGGAGGGTGTGAGCAATTTTTAAGGCCTAATATATATCCCCTTTCTACTTTCCAAGTTGTAAACCACAACTTTCCAGAAATCTCCCAAGGAGCATCATTTATAGTAAAAGACACATCTGAACCTCCTTGAGCAAGCCTTGTAACCTACAGGTTTTGGAGAAAGTGTGATGTATTCACAGGAAGGGGGAAGGAAGGAAGGAAGGAAGGAAGGAAGGAAGGAAGGAAGGAAGGNNNGGAAGGAAGGAAGGAAGGAAGGAAGGAAGGAAGGAAGGAAGGAAGGAGAAGAATATAGATGGAGAAGTCGCTCTGCTGAGTAAGGAGAAAGCCAGCAGCTATCACAAAGGTCCTTTGCCCTGGGAAGATCACAGTGGCAGGTCTGTGTTCCCAGTGCTCACAAAACCTGAACATGATTTCACGTTAGTGAAATAATGGTTTTGATCATGGACATATGATAGCCACCTCAACAGTGACCAAGCCTGGTGAATGATGGACAAGGTCAAAAACATATTGATTCTCACACTGGTGTCATGGGCTATTTGCTAAAAACAATAAACTAACATTCAGGCATTTTTGTCTTGATAAAGAGTCTTTTGCAAATACTACATTGGTCTGGGCATTGATGAGGAAGTGAAATACATACTAATTATCTGATGGAGTTTCTACAATCCCATGTAGAAAATACATTTTCCCCAGTGTCGGTGTTTTCTACAGCCTTAGAGATACCTGCATTGGAGTTTTGTGTCCAAAATATTGCAACCCTTGCTTAGAAATATACAGCATTTTTAATAACATGGCTTTAAAAATAGTTCTCACTTAAATACTATCTGGTAAGTCATAAATATTTAATATATGAATCAATGCCAATGTGTAGAAAGCAGGGCCTCTTGGGTCCTTTCGGAGGGTGTAAAGTCACTTAGGTAGGTGACTGCTGATGCCAGCTTCGCCTTGCTGGCTGAGATTATGAGAATTGCCAATGTCATATTCTTTCTGTATGTTCTCCCATGGGCTGATTATCTCCAATGAACAAATGAAGAAACTAAATGGCTGAGGAAAAGTGAAGAACCTGAATCCATCAGAGGCTGGACCCATAGGCAGACCTGTCTGACTCCATCCTGTTGCCTGTCCAACACCGCTTTGTTGACTATTTCAAGGCTCTGAAGGATGCAGCAGCATTGTTTCTGTTTGGGTTTTTCTCTTTGGTTCTCCATCATCGACTGAACCACTCTGAAGTTTGTACATTTCTCCTTTTCTCCCTCTCTCTTCCTCTCCCTAGTTCCTCCTTTCTTCTCTCTCTCCCCCTCCCTTCCTTCTTCCTTCCTTCCTTCCTTCCTTCCTTCCTTCCCTCTCTCCCCCTCAACCATTTCTCCCTTCTTCTTGCCTCTTCTCTATCACTCATGCTCCATAATGACCTGACACTTTGGCCCCAGAACGGCCTATACCATGTATTTCTGGTTCTCAGATGCCTCATGACACATGTGGTATGTCACTTTACACAGAACATAGATATCATTAGCACTAGAGCGTTATTGCTGGTGATGCTCGCTGCCTTCTGCATACGCATTAAATCTGAGCTGGTTTAAATGCACTTGCCCTTTCTAGATGTTATCAGAAAGCAGCCCTGCCTTCAAAACTGAAAGTGCAGTGCTTCACCCTGATCTGCTGGTCCAGCAGCCTCTGGACCTGCCCTCACCCTCACCGTGAATCTGGGTCACTTTCTCAGGCCTGTGAAACTGTCTTTTCATTGACACTTGACAACTTCCCAGAACTGTTGCATCAAATAAGAAACCTCTCTTCTGGGCGGTTTATTTCCCAAGGTCCTGTAACATCCAGTTGCTCCTGACTGGAGCACACCTTCCTGTGCCTGCCCCGGTGAGGTCCTGGGCCAGCAGCCCGGTTGGTTGCTCAGTATGTGTACTGCCCATCATTAAATTTCTCCCTGGAAACAGCACCGTGCATGGCACCCTCCAGAACTCGTGTTAGAAAGCACAAATAATAAATTATCTGGGGAACAAAGATGGGGCTCATGGGGAAACGATCGCTCTGTGGGTAAATAGAACCCCACTGTGTATTAAACAAAAAGTAAACCCCATTTTCTTTTGGATAGTTAAGTTGCCATCAATTCAAATAGAGAACAAGGCCCTGGACATAGTTAATAGTCCACAGACTGGCCAGCCCCGGCTTTGAAAGCATTTCAGCTTTCCTGAAGTGCTGCTTGGACCCAATTATAGCTCACTGCTCACCGTCTTCATAATTTAAATCTGTCCGCCCCTCGGGGGGGAAATTTTTTGCTAATCAAAGCCATGAATGCACCTTTTTCCTTTTGACAGCATTCAATTAAAGCTAAATGGTCGGTTTTGAATGAGTTACTGTGAAGAATAAAAAGGCATTAATGAGGTAATTTCATTATGGAGACTCGTCCAGGCCTATGCGAAAACGAGGGAACTAAATGGAGGGAAAGCTGCTGAGGAAATTAGGGTTTCTTCCACCCTAATTAATGTTTGGGGGCATTTAGTACAGGCACCAAATTAACTGCTCCAAAGAACTCTCATTGAAAAAAATACATTGTTACTCTCTCCTGTAATTAGAAGACAGTACAAGGAGGACCCTCTGGGAGTATAAAGCGGGCCTTTAACTTGTTCTGAGGGCCACCGAAAACACACTATTAAGGATCTGGAATTTAAGGAAGCAGGCATACAATATGGGATTGTTTAGGTCCTTGGACTTGCTGGGAAGTAAACAGGTAGCCTCTGAATGAGGAATTATGAGACTCCTGGGGGGGCCTGTCTTCCCAGCCAAACAGTCTTAAATGCATCCAAAGGGAAGAAAGAAAGGTGAATAGGCCCAGTATGGGTCGCCCGGAGAATGCTCAATGCCTGTCTTAAGTGATTACATGATGTTGTGCCCGCCCCTCTCACTGAGTTATCTTTACACTGCTTTTGTCTGCTCTAATTGGAGCTGATGAGGTGCTAATTGGAGGCCTTTTTAAAAAGCCCACGACTTTAATCGTTAGAAAAGCGAGGGAATCTGAAGGAGTGGAGTTAATGAGACGGAGTGAAGGGAGAAACCTTACGTAGCTCAACAAAAATAAAACTGGGTCTCTGTGCGCAGAGGAAAGTTTGATGCAAGGGGGAAACGAACCCAGGGCAGTTTAAAACCTTTCCAGAAACATCTTCGCACCAGCAGCTTCTGCCTTTCCGCTCCCGTCCTGCACCTGAACCTGCAAAACCCCTCATGTCCCAAGTCCCTAGCTCCCTTTCAAAACTGCAGGAAGAGATGCAGGCAGCCGGCAGTGAGCAGCAAGCAAGCCCCACGCTGACCGGCATCTTGCCTCTCAGAGAGAAAGTTTTCCCTGCGCCCTTTGGAAGCGGCTTGCCATAGGCTATGAGAAAGGTGTCTTCAGTACACTTCCCCCATACTGGAAACATGGCGTTCAGCAAGGTAGGGACAAGAACCCAGGCGTGCCTTACCTACATGACCCTGAGATGGATCTATTCTCATTTGGGTTCTTACTTGTGGGGAGGGGTGCTGTTGTTGTTATTATTGATCCTCTTTGCTTTCTTAGGTTTCCCAAGTCTCTAAAAAGAGACTTACATTTAGCAGAAAGAAAAAAAAACATTTAAAATGTACTTGCATCCAAGGTAGCTAATTGTTTGGTTTTTGTGTTGTTTTGTTTCTATCACAGACATCACAGTGGAGTGGCAGGCAGAGAGGAGCCCCTGTGTAGTACAAACATGGGCTTCCAGAAACATCTTTTTGTTTTTGTTTTTCTTTCTTTTGGTTTTTCTAGACAGGGTTTCTTTGTGTAACAGTCCTGGCTATCCTGGAATTCTCTTTGTAGACCAAGCTGGCCTAGAACTCACGGAGAAGACGGACGGAGACGGAGGGTTCCCGACCCTAATTTCCACACGCGGTGCACCGTCCAGCACAGAAATATCTTTTAAAGGGCACTGAGCCTGGCCGGCTCTGCCGAAGGACCCCGGAAAGTCAGGACACCATGAGAGTTTGGGGGTTAACCAGGAAGCAAGTGCTTTATCCTGCTTCCTTCCAGTCTGTTTCCTGACCTCTGGGAGGGTCTGTAAGGTGTCTGTGGGGTATTTTATTGGGTTTACAAAGCATGCCACAGAGTTAGCCCTTCTTAGAGTATTTCTCACTTGCAGTTAAATCTTTCTTGAAGGCTAATTTCCTGACACAGCCATGACCCACTTGAGACCAGTGACCCTGCGTTTGTCTTTTATTCTCCCTTTTTCCATGCGGCCTTAATGTAAAACCCACACTGCAGCACATCAGCCAACAAATACAAAACTAACACGACATGGGTCAGCTTGTAAATCTGAGCACATGATGTGCACAGACACTCAGGAAACGGTTGGGTTTTATCCTTGGAGAGTGAATGAATCCTGTGAAGAATACTTCAAGCCATGCCTGAAATGCAGCTAGAGTCCGTAATTCAGAGCTGGCACAGGACAACTGGGAGGAGGAAAGAAAGCTGAGGAACAGAGTCCCAGTAGGCAAAAAGAATTTGTGCAAAACCAAAGGTGAGCTGGACGTGATAACTGTAGATCTGAAGAAGAGAACCTAGGAGATACAGAGAGGGAACACTGCCCACGACCCTTAGAGCCCCCAGGGCTAGAAAACACCTGCCAGATGCTCTGGTCCCAAAACGCTGTTCCTCAGATTAAATGATGGGTTCAAAATCTTCCAGGTCAGAGGAAATTTGGCTAAATTGCCCTAAATTCTAGATCTGCTTCAACCAGCAAATTTGCAACTGTTTTTCTTTGTTTTAGAGATATATTTTTGCTGTATGTGTATAAGGGCTTTGCCTTTCATGTACCTATATGAACACTTCATGCCTGCCTAGTGCTCACAGAGGCCAGAAAAGGATGCTGGATCCCCAAGAACTGGAATTATGAATGATTATAGATCATCATCTTGGCCCTGAGAATCAAATCCAGGTCCACTGCAAGAGCAGAAAGTTCTGTTGACTCTTAGCTGAGCCATCTCTCCAGCCCCATGCTGGTTTTTTGTTTGTTTGTTTGGTTGGTTGGTTGGTTGGTTTTGGGTTTTGGGTTTTTTTTTTCCACACAGGGGGTTGACTCACAAGTTGACAAGTTTGCCAGTCACCTGCCATGAGGTTCCTGAGTAAATTAGATTAGACCAGGGGAAGCCAGTTACATGTCTGTGTATACTGCATATACCTATACAATGTACTGACAACTAGACTTTCATGTCAGCCCCAAATCAGTCATATGGAAGGATCTTTTTATTGGCATGGACAAATGTACACCTAAGAGGACAGCCACTGTGTTTGTCAGTTTGATTCGCTTGGTCATTCCTATACCCATGTGTTTAGCATCCAACAAAAATTGGGATTCTCACAATAAACAAAACCTGGCCTGTGTCCTGTGCACAAAGCAGACATTGCTATAAGATCTCCGCACCTAGATAGACTGATTCCTGAGGTTGTGTACAATGTCGGAACGGGTGGTCATCTGAAGACTTCAAACCAAGTCAGGTACTTCCAACACCCAAACAGCAGCCACCAGCGCCAGAGCCCCCGTCCGCTCCTGGTGAAGCAGCTTCTAATGAGTTAATGAGCGGTCTGAGCATGGAGGGTAAGGAGCAGTGGGGGTGGGGGGCTGATAATCTCCACACATTAGCAGATGCTTCAGCAGGAGGCTGGGGAAGCTATTTGCCAGCTGGCTGCAGCTTCTGAAAGAGCCAGCAGAAGGGTCGGTCCATGCGGCCTCCATCAGTTCAGTGACCACATTTTCGGGGATAGTCATATAAAACCCAGGACACACAATCTATCAGTGTTTTCCTTTTGTAAATTAATTTGATAAAAATAGCATGCACAGACATTAAATTGAACTTAATTATAAAACCATTCTATTGGCCTTATTAGAAAAATCTTCATATGAGAATGGGGTATCAGACAACCAGGACTGAATATCTCAGTATTAGAGCTTGAGAAGGACAGAGTCCTAGTTTAGCAGAGAGTTCTGCCAGCAACGTAAGAGTCTTAAGATTTCTTCATGTTCTAATGAGCATTTGTAATTTTTCCGTTTTATTTGGTGTGTGTGTTTATGTGTTTGCTATATTTGTGTGTTCTTGTGTACAAGTGCAAGTGTGCATGCCAGTGCCTCTTCAATTGCACTCTTTATAATATTTTATTTAGTTTTATTTGAGACAGACAGGTGTCTTTACTGTCTCTTCTCTGAGACATTTGCCCCATTATCCTTCCTCACTTGTGGTTCATTTACCCCTCAGATCAGGTGGCCTCCACGGGAGGACTTCTGAGAGCTGCCCACTGAAGGGCCCGATCCCCTCCTGCACCGTCCCACTGCTCTGGTCACTTTCTGTCCCATTTCTCTGGTTTTGTTTGTTTGCTTCTGTGGCACTTATCAATTTCATAAATTGAAATTTCCTTGAAGTTGTTGACATCTTTATCGTGTCGGGCTCCCGAGTGTAATGCTCCAAACTCAGAAACAAAGTTTCTCTCCACTTTTCTCTTCCATTCCTGTCTTGCCCCTTTCATTCCACCCAACACAAACCTAGAATCCAGAATTTCTTTTTCCCCCCGCAAGGCAGACCACAGAAGCTGGAATGCTACTGCCTGAGAACCAACCATAAATCCTGAAAGCATTAGAAATGAACCTTCACCTACCTTTGCCGGGAGGCCGGCCAGGAAAGATCGCTCTGGTAACGGTAGACAAAAGGCGCCTGAATGAGTGAATGGATGGATGGATAAATGAATGAAGTAATTAAACATACAGGTTCCCTTCTGGAATATTCCCGGTGTTTCAGGTATAGCCTCGTACGTCTGAGATTTACTCCAAGAATTGAAGTTATTATCAGATTTATAAACGTGGAGCACCTTGTTGCGGACTCCTGGACTGTGTCCGCAGCCAGCAGACAAGCCACTGCAGGTGAGCTTGGCCTCCCAAGCAGATCCAATGGCTGTCTGTGCTCCCAAGTTTACTTTATGCCCTAGAGTTCTAAATCTGTTTACAAACACTCAGAGAAAGAACAGATCGCCCCCTTCTCTCTACCAGTCCCATTTCCCTGTGTAAACATGCTTAGCCCTTCAAACACCTCAGAGGAGGGTACACAGACTTTCCCTCATCCCAGCACTGAGGAGCACACGTGTGTCTCCTCACCCATGTGTTTTCAACAAACAAGAAAATCTTTTCCATGTTCCTCTGTGAAATTTGCATCTCTGTTTTACTTTATTTTCTTTTGCATTTATTTATTTTGTGTGTGTGTGTTTGTGAATATGTATACCATACTGCTCATATAGACATCAGAGGACAATTTTCAGAAGTCAGTTCTCTCTCTACTATGTGAGTCCCAGAAATCAAACAGTGTCTCAGGTTGGGCAGTGAGTGTTTTACTTGCTCAACTGTCTGACCAGCTCCCTCATTTTAAAGTTTTACTGTTAGGCCAATGACTGCATGTTTTTCTGGATCCTCTCTGGACCTCAGCTTCTCATTCAGTAATCCTATTTGGGTCTCAACTCCCCAGAAGCTTTGAGCTTTGCTGAACCAGACGTCTTTCCTTTTGCCTTTCCTATTAGTCAACGCTTAAGGGCTCATTCCTGCCTTGGCCAACTTTACGTCACCACAACACATATGTGAGGTAACTAACTTACCAAGAGAAAAAAACACGATTTCTCTCATCGTCGTTGGCATTTCGGGACACAAACAATTGTTCCCCTCGCTCTGGGCTTGCAGAGGCGCACCGTGGTGGAAGTATGTGGTACCAGACACTATACAGAGATGGCAAAGCAGTTGAGAGAGCTTGCTGCTCTGGCAGAGGACTGGAGTTCTGTCCCTAGCACCCATATCAGGAGTCTCAGAGCTGCCTGTGTGTAACTCTAGCTCCAGGAGATGGAACGATCCTTTCTGGCCTCAGCAACTACTCAGACTCATGTGCACACGCCCACACACACCTACAGCTAAACAAAAATAAAATACAGCTTTTTTAAGAGGAAGCAAGAATGAGGTCCTGCTTTCTCCTTCAAACACATGACCTCATTAACTGGAAGAGCACCCCCTAGACCTTACCTCCCCCCAAAATTCCAGCACCTCCCAATGGCAAAAGGTGGAGCACTAAACAGCAGGCACCTGGCCCTGAGGGACACCACACTTCAGACCCAAACCACAGCAATCCCTTCATCATTAGCACAGCTTACTCCGTAAACATTCCATTTAGATGCCCCAAGATCTAAAACCTAGGCGAGGTGGACAATGTGCGAACTCAGAAAGTGCATGTGAGGCTGGGACTGCAGTGCGGTGTAGAAGCGGTCAGAGAAGGGGTGTGGAGGTCTCACAACGGTCAAGGGTGGCTTAGGGTGCAGAAGGGAAGACGGGAGTATGTGCAGAGTTAACCCTGCCAGGTGTGGGGACAGTGGTGTTAGGGAGGAGCAGAGGGAGCACTGAGGAAATAGAGGGGGTTGTTTTCTGCTCCACCTCTCCGAGTTCCCTTCGCACAGCTTTTGGTCTCCCCTTCGCCTGTGGTGGCATCTCCTGGGCTCACTCACCTGCCCTCATCCACCTTTGCCAACCTGACCTAAAAGTGTCACATCACTTCTTAATTTTCAATCTCCCCTGGGCTAATGGAGACTCTGGTAGAGAACACTCCTTCTGTCTTCCTTTTCCAAGTCCCTTGGGCCTCTCTCCTGGCCTGTGGTGGTAAGTAAGGCGTTCAGCAGAGTAAACCAGGTTGTAGGTGGCGAGGTTATAGAAAGGTGCTGAAGACAAGATTTAGCAAGACACTTGACAAAATTCATAAAGCTTGACCTGGATTGAGCCCACCATGGCCTAAGTGGAGCCCTATAAGCCTGGCCTAGCAGAGCAGTGATAATTATCTCCATTCCTTAAATGTTTTTTTTTTCTCTGCTGGCTTTTGGAGGCATTTATTCTCTAACACCGAATTACTCAATAGCCGTCTAATTGTTGTGTCCATTTCCTTGGCTCCGCTGGGTGGGAGAGCCAGTTATCTTTCCCAGTTCATTAGCAGACTGGCCTTTGCATCAGCAGCCCTACCATTGGGGGGTTGCCTTGGAGACAAAGCTTCCTGTGAGTAATCCAAGATTATCCAGCTCTTTGTCCCACATGTGACCCATAATTACTTGCTAAATTAGAATGGTTTTCTGGAAATCACAGGCAGAGGTTAATATGTTCTTCCAGAACTGGTCAAGCTAAGATGACACTGAATTCAGAGGGGATTCAAGCCACGTGATCCCTGAAGGCGTCTCTTTGAGTAAGAAGATGAACTCGCCCACTAGGAAGCAGGGAGCCTCATAAAGCCCCTGTCACTCACGCAGCCTCCCCCGCCTGCTTTTCTGGTTGTGGTTTAATCTCATGACAATTCATTATGTCAATATTGAGCAGACTCATTCCACAGCCAGAGTCTGCATCCATTTGTCTTTGACTGACGCTTCACGCTTCAGCCCATAGCTCTCTGGTAACTGCCATTTCACTTCGTGTTTGCACAGTTGTAATTAATGTCCCAAACTGGGACAAGCTAGGAACTAATAGAAAACACAGAAAGAGAACATGTTGCGCAAAAATGTCTGGGCACTAGCATGTCCTCCCTAAGATTTTGTAGGGAAGGGGGGGTAGAACACTCCAGTGAGAGGCCCTTCAAACACTTTTTGTTTTGTAAATAAATACCACACTAGAGAATGCAAACGTAGGATGCGAATAATTATGAACATACATGGAACATTGTTAGATGTTTACCCACTTAGACTATAAGGGAAGCTACTGGGGAGAGTTCTAGAAGAAAAATAAAACGCTACCTTAGAACTTTAAATGAGTCGTTCTCACCACTAGAACCTCAAACTTGGAATAGTACAGGGCCTGGGATTTCATAGTCACCCATGCAAAAGGCATTTAAAAAACCAAACTGGTATAATTTTGTGGGTCTCTTATATAAACTATCATATCATCAGCAAATAGTGAGAGTTTGACTTCTTCATTTCCAATTAGTATTCCCTTGATCTCCTTTTGTTGTCTCATTGCTCTAACCAGATCTTCAGGTACTATATTGAATAGCTATGGAGAGACAGTGGAGTACCACACAGCAGAAAAAAAGTACTGAGAACTTTAAATTTGTAACCCTCAGTCTCCCAGTTTACTCAGGAGACCTTGTCTTTTTCTGCTTCCTATATAGATCCAGGTATGTCTCTCTGGGTCCTCTTTGTTGTCTAGGTTCTCTGGGATTATGAATTGTAGGCTGGTTGTCTCTGCTTTATGTCTAAAAGCCACATATAAGTGAGTACATATATTTGTCTTTCTGGGTCTGGGTTACCTCACTCAATATGATGCTTTCTAGATCCATCCATTTGCCTGAAAATTTCAAGATGTCATTACTTTTTTCTGTAACATGAGGGCCTGCTTGTTAGGGGTTTCGGTCCCGCCAGGTACCCCGCAGCCGGCAAGCCCCAAAGAAAATCACAAGAGATCTCTATAAGTTATAAAGCTGATTGGCCCATTAGGTGAGGCTGCTTATTAGCTCTGGTAGCTTATATTAACCCATTATTCTGATCTATGTTAGCCAC
>LOEQ01000438.1:445953-457828 GCA_001685075.1 Bramus lutescens | reverse complement strand
GCACCGCCGTTTCGAGTACAAATACAGCTTTAAAGGGCCGCATCTGGTGCAGAGCGATGGAACTGTGCCCTTCTGGGCCCACACGGGGAGTAAGCTGGGGCCGGGCCGGGGGTCGGGGACTGGGTTCCCTCCTTGCATTCCGTCCATCTCCCCAATGCCCTGCAGGGCCGAGGGTCAGCTCCAGCTCTGCATGACCCATGCGCTGGGGCAGAACTCTCCAGGCAGCCCCTACTCCAGGTCCCCCTAGCTCGCAGGTTCCCCGCATGTCCCGAGTCTTCTCACCCAACTTGTCCACCCACTTCCTAATCTTCCCTTTCTTAATCTCATCAGCACTTTGTTTGATTCGGAGGTGTTTTGTTACTTTCTGTACTCAAACTAGCTTCTGGGTGTCACGTTACAGTATACCCTGATGCCACGTCTCAAGGGTACACTTTGCCTGGCCATAGCAATTGAGACCAGTTCCAGCAACCTCCTCCTGTTTTAGGGAGTTAGCAGTGACCAGGTTTGTACCTTATTTCCCGAATGCTCCAAGATAGCATAGAGTCTTAGAGTGGTGTTTAGGTCTTTGGGTGTCGTTCTTAAAGTGTTGGGGTTACACCATAGAATCGCCTCTCGGTTGACGGTGTGTGTGGTCTTTGATCTTCACACTATAAACTTCATGTTCGTGCCTTTGTTTAGTAAGGGCAGGAGATACTGCTGTTTTGTATTCCTGGCTTCTGAACTTGGGACTAAGAATAGTCATAACTTCTCAAAATGAGGTGGTTTCTGCTTCAGGCTTTTCTCACTCTGACCCAGATGACAGAACTGTGACTGAGCACCGCTCAGTGAAACGAAAACGGCGCCACACTTTTAGTGCTGATGTGTCACAGCTGACCGAAGAGTATCAGTAGCACTTGTCGTCCCATAAGCTCCTCGGTGATAGTCCGATCCATCCAAGTAGTAAAAACCGTCTACGTTTGTGTGTAATTAAGGAATCATTTATAGAAGGCCTTTTTATATGTCACGAGATTGTCCAGTGGCTGAAACAAAACGCTTCATTGCTAGAAAGTAATTGCTAAATAGAAAGCACACTTCCAGGAAGGGCTATTTTCCTCAAATTAATGTGCAATTATCAGGTGTAAATTTCATTGAACTTAATGACCAAGTCATTATGTAGTTGAAACAGGGTGCAATGCAATTATGCTGTTACTCAGTTCGTTTATTATAAGCCTTCTGGGCTCGTGGGATCAAGATAGCATCGCCCCGCGTACACAAAGATGATGACACATGATTCCAAGCACAGGTTTTTCAGATCTTCTGTTTGTGTTTTTAAGACTTTTGGAAATGGCGGTGAATTTGTGGGCTCCTCTCCATCGCCTGTCTGCTGTTCTCAGTCTTTTCCACCGCAGTCACACATCAGCAAATGCAGAGTGTTACTCAACTACTGAAATTAGTTATCATCACTCTTTTACAGAGCCACAAGCAACAAATCTAGTCTCCTGTGAAAGAGGTCAGGCTAAAGGGCTGGAGTTGTAGCCTCATTGGTAGGATGCTTGCCTGGCGTGCACCAAGCCCTGGGTTCAATCCATAGCACCCCATAAGCTGGGTGTAGTGGTTCACACTTGATCCCAGTGCTAACTACGCTGGGGGTGAAAGCAGGAAGATCAGAAGTTCAAGGTCATCCGTGGCTGAGTTTAACTATAGTTTGGATGAAAGACAGGGTGTGCATGGGGAGGGTGCTGTCTGTTGTATCCCAGTGCAAGTGTGTGGCCAAAGTATTTTACTGTTTCAGTCATGGCTTGATCTGTCTACAGACTCTGACACTCAGTGGTAAGGATGGCATGGAAATCCATTGCTTTTGTGGTTACTGTAATTTTTCATCTTACTCTATTAATGCTGTTGGTCATTTTTCTCCCTTATCATTTCTTCTTGCAATCTATCATTTGAAACCAGAAAAATGAAGAAACTTAGGATTTAGTTTAAATGCAGCCCATTACATTCACAGCCCTAATTAGGATCACCTATTTCTCTTTTTTAAATCTTACGTCCTTTTGTACTGTCAGTACATATCCTTAGGTTCACAAGGGCAAGATATGATAATAATCTGGAACTGTTCATAACTTTCAAAGCTCTCCCCTTCGTTCTCCTATTTGAGCTGTAGTAGGCAGCCAGGCATCTCCTGTATAGATGGAGCAACAACCACAGAGAGATGGAGGTTCTGGGACATTTTCTCAAATCTTCGGTTTCTCTGTGCAGGGCTTTTTCCATAGTGTTCTCCCCACCCTGTGAGTGTTTGAGCCAGTGAGTCCACTAAAGTATCCTAGCTCTCTTTTCCTCCGTACAAAGTGGAGTCCTTTACAGTCAGAGTGGTTACAGTCTGAAAGAGTATGTTAGAATTGTTCAACATCTAGGCCTTTTAACGTACCTTGGTAATTAGCTAATAGTAAGAGGATTTATAGGCATTTTTTTTTTGTGGCTCATTTTATTGGCTTTTGCGGAGCCTGTGTTTGATCTTTTACTGACTGGGTGTGCTCAGCAGTCTGTCCATGCTGCTTCTCTGGTGTCACCAGATGAGCCTTAGCGGTTCCAGCCAGTGACGTGGTTGGTTTTGTTTTCTGGCTCTGAGGTCCCGGGAGTCAAACATGTGCTTTTTCACTGATCCATGTGCCAACTCCTTAATGTATTTTAACATTGAGGCCTGCGTATTGTTGTTTTAAATATGATTGTTGCACACTCAGTATATCGTATAGATGTAACTTAGATGATCTGGAAAACCCCAAAAGTTATGTGCCTTGCTTTGCTGTGATTGTTTGAAACTGAGCCAGCTATATCCCTGTGCTGTACCTATGTGTGCAGTCATATGCATTGCATACCAATGGCACGCTGAAGATTCAGCAGCCACAAGTGCCTGGATTGAGGCTTGAGCTGGCTACTTTTGAGAATCCCTTGTTTTCTCTGAGAGTCCAGCATAGTTAAAGAATTGCTTTATTTAGTTGGCCCTTTTCCTAGGAAAATATATATATGCAGGATATTTTGCATATGATTTTGCAATGTTTAGAGAAGTTGTCAGGCCTGCCCCCTTCATTTTACAGATGAACATAAATGATGAATACGGGAATGATTTGTTCAAAATCACAGCTGAACTTGATCCCTAGTGGTTGGTTCTCATTTTTTTTCTAATGTTATAACTGTATATATACAGTTTGTAGTATATAACTGGTGAAACACATAGACTTTTAATATTGGGGAAATTTTTATTAAAAATAGATTAGGAAAATCAAATAAACAGCTTGCCTTTTATTAAAAATTCATACAATATATTCTGACCACTGTTTACCCTCAGATTGTCCTCACCTCCTTACCCATCCAACTTTGTGCCTTCTTTCTCTTTAGAAAACTAATGAAAAAAGAAACAAACTAAAATTTAAAAAAAAAAACACAAAAAGAATTTTAAAAAATCACAAGAAACATATACACAGAAACAAAACCCATAAAAACACAAAATTGGAAACCATAATATAAAAGCAAAAGTTTGAAGTCTTGATCTCCTTCCATGGCCTCTGGGACTTTTACTGTGTTATATGGGAATGTAGGCTTGCAGGTGCGTTTCTCTGTTCAAAGGCAGAAAAGATATTGCTTCTTTAACGTTTCAAAGTCATAACTGTCAGCATGAAGCCATGTCTAACAAGATTCTTGTGTACAATAAGAAGGTAAAATTTCTTTGTAGCAGTTCAGCGGTGATGCGTTGAATTCTTCATAATTATAACTTAAAGCTTTCCTTTTCTGATTTTTGCCATAGATGCTATCCCAAGTTCAGATCAGATTCGAATAGCACCATCATTAAAAAGCCAGCGAGGTTCAGTGTGGACAAAAACAAAAGCAGCCTTCGAGAACTGGGAGGTGGAAGTAACATTTCGAGTGACCGGAAGAGGTCGAATTGGAGCTGATGGCCTAGTATGCCCATTTCTGTTGCTTGAGCCAGTCTAGCTGCATAAACCACTGGTTCCTAACTGTTCCCTCTTACATATTTTCAGGCAATTTGGTATACAGAAAATCAAGGTTTGGACGGCCCTGTGTTTGGATCAGCTGATATGTGGAATGGTGTTGGAGTGTTTTTTGATTCTTTTGACAATGATGGAAAGGTATATTTTTTGTTAAAACTGTTAGCCATTTTCCGTTTAATGTATTTTTAGCAGAGTTAGGCTGTGAGAAGGAACCTTATCTGACACCTTAAATTTAATAATAAAGAACGTGGTTGACAGTCTGAGCATGGTCATTAGTCTTGGTAGCAGAGAATCTCACAACTGAAAGCTGTGCAGACGTGATTTTTCCCACACTAATTTACAGTCATGATGGAGACGTAGCTCTGAGAACCTGTCAGTGATTCACACCCTGTGTGTGCTTAGTAACTGAAAACACCAGCATGAATCTTTAGATGTGGGCAGTGAAGCCAGTAGTGTTTAGGAAGCCATGGCGATACTCAGGTGCTGGACATGATGACCCTCACCCTCAGCTCTCCTATGTTAATTACTTTTTGGTCAGGCCGTTCTGATGACATCTGAAAAGCAAAACCTACTTAGATGCTGAAGCATTAACCTGTGGCTTGGATGCTTTAAGGCTGGTAGTCTTCCCTTTGGCTAGTTGTTACTGATTTCCAGAGGTTGCTGTCAGCAATTTAAAGAAATTTTAATGATGCATTGAAAGCTTAGGCCACACTATTTCAGAATTTTAAGAGTCCTGAAATCTTAGCAGTATGAGTTTTCATAGCACATGAAGAATGATGAAGTTTTCTATGAAACATGCTAAAATATTTTCTCTTTATTTTTTAGAAAAATAATCCTGCTATAGTAGTTATAGGCAACAATGGACAAATTAATTATGACCATCAAAAGTAAGTGGGATTTTGCCTTGTTTCTCATTTCAACTTTTCTTTGGCAACCTCATTGCTTCAAATCTCAACACTCACCAAACAAAATAAAAATTTTTTTTTCTTGACCCGTTGTATTGTAACTCACTGAAAAGGTCTACTTTTCTTTTCATGTCTTGAAGTTATCTCTGTGAACCAAACTTTTCATGTTTATTGAAAGAGATCTTTCAAAAATAAATTTAGCTTTCACCCAACTAATGAGTCCCCAGTCATTAAATGTGTCACCATTTTCAACAGTAATGTCACTTTACAACTGTCGGTGCATTACAGAGTTTCCAGGTGTTGAGCAGAAGAAAATTTCTTACCCACACCTGGCTTTTCTCTCTGCTATCTCTGTGGCTGCTATGGTGGTGGTACTTTGCCATCCCTGGTGGACTGGTTTAAACTAGAAGTGCCTGGCTTGTTCCTTTAGATTCAGCTTCAGCTGGCTGGGATGGAGGTGACAGACTCCAGGAGTGACTGGGGATGTAGCTCAGTTGTAGAGCCCTTGCCTAGCATGTGTGAGACTCTAGGTCCAGTTCCCAATAGCACAAAAATAAACAATGAAATGCCCGAGTGACCTGAATGCTGTCCTCTCTCCTAGTTGCATGTCCTCCTCCCTTCAGCACTCAGTGGCCTTGGGACTTCCCTTCCAGTGTCTCCAGAGTTCTGTCAGGAAAGGCCTTTCTGTCTGCTGACTGACAGGGGCATCATAAGCTTTGTTGTAACTTGATATTTTTAGTCTTCCTGAATCTTAAATACTAAAGGCCTTCTTTTCTTCTCCCCTCCCCCTGCAGTGATGGTGCCTCTCAAGCTTTAGCGAGTTGTCAGAGGGACTTTCGTAATAAACCCTATCCTGTCCGGGCAAAGATTACCTATTACCAGAAAACACTGACGGTGAGTGACAGTAACCAGATAAGCTACACTCTAGCATGACTTTTCCTTTGAATTTTTGACAGAAGTTAATGTACTTAAACATGGGTGTCCACACATCTGTATTCATTGCCCTGAGAACAGAATGTCGTCTGGTGTATGTTATTTCCTATAGAGCTTTGTCAGTAAGTTTCTGTTTGGTCAAAGGAGATTTAAGCACCAGCTCGAAGATATTGTAAGCACATATCCAAGTCTTCAGGATACCAATATGAGTAAGACAAAGACCTTTTTCCTTGAAGAGCTTGCAGGCCCTAGAGGAAACACTGTGCTGTGTGACAAGGGCTAAGGAATTGAGATAGTGTTAAGGAATTGTGACCTTGGAACCTGGACCCTGAGCAATGACCCTGGGAAAAGTCCAGAAGTGGTTCAGTTGAAATGCACCTCAGAGCAGGACCAGGAATGTGTGTATGTTCCAGGCACAGAAAGCAGATAGGGTCTCAAAGAAGCTGAACATTTGAGAGAGCTAGTAGTTTGCTGAAGTGTGAAGAAAGAGACATCCCTGAAGTGGGGTGGAAGGCCTGACAGTGACCGTCCTGTGAGGGAGCTTTAAGAGCTGGTGTTCTCAGCAGGAAGTGGAATTGTGGTGTAGGCAATTTTAACAAGTGACTTAGCCTGGCGCTTTGTGCTTTAAATGCAGCTTTGCAAAGGACTAGGCTCTCTGGAGAAACTGAATGTGGGAGGTTTTAAGTAACTCAGACAGAATTACAGTTTGAACAGTTCCGCCCTATCCACAGGGCTCCACTCACTATCAGACCTGAGGTGATAGGTACCTAAAGGAAGACAGAGGAGAGCTGAGTAGCACTGTCATTTGCTAACCTAGGATAACCAGAGCATTTGAATTCCTGCTGTGATCTGTTCAGAATGACCATGACTCCCTAAGGCTCTGCAAGAGAGGAACTTACTCCATTGTAGAAAGATTGTTAAACTATAAACATTTTCTCTTTTTGAGCCCTTGACAAATGATGGGTTTGAAAAATTAAGTGAATGATCTTACTGTGTAATGGTGGTTAGTAAGTGAGTTTATTGCAAATTATCCTTTGTAGGGCTGGGGAGTGGATAAAGATGGCTCAGTGTAAGTCTGAGAGGCAGAGCTCAAATCCCTGGAAACTATGTAAAAACTGAGAAGGGGTGTGGCCACCTGGAATCCCAGCACTCAAGAGCCAGGGCAAGATGGCTTGCTGGTCTAGGGAATCACTGAGCTCTGGGATCAATTTAGGGACCCTGATTCAATAAATAAAGGGGAAAGTGGCTGAGGAAGATACCCAGTGTCAACTTCAGATCTCCACATGCTCACCCACATGCAAACACAAACATACACAATATCCACATACAAAAAGAATTATAACAATAGAAGGAAGCAAGAGTGAATATTATTAATCACAAAATGCTAAAATTTATTTTGAAATAATCTACAACTGTAGTATGTCTTCCCAGGTCATGATCAATAATGGCTTTACACCAGATAAAAATGATTATGAATTTTGTGCCAAAGTGGAAAATATGATTATCCCCCCACAAGGGCATTTTGGGATATCTGCAGCAACAGGAGGTCTTGCAGGTAAATCTCACTATCTTTTCATATTGAAAGCCTGTGAATGATTCTTACTGTTGATAGTATGTGTAAGGTATATTGACTCGGTTCCATTTCACTTCTCTATCTCTTTGGAGCCTTCCCATGGCTCATTCTACCAGTCTTTGGCTGTGTTTGGCTGCATGAATGTATGTAAATTACACCATTCATTTAGGCACATTTTATAGTGAAGGGGACATATTTCAAGTTGAAGATATAAAAAGTTAATTCCTAAGTGTTTTAGGACCCTTAAAAGTTGCTGTATCATATACAAATGGCTTTGGAAACCCAAGGAAATATTATTTGGGGCAAACCTTAAATGAAAATAATTCCTGTTATTTCCATGTATGTTGATAAATGAAGTTCCTCCACACTAATACTGCTTTGTACTCAATGACACATTACCATTTGAAATACTTCCCAAACTGTAGCTTGTTCTATATAACCCAAGCAAAGAGGGAGGAGGTCTGTATCCCCATTGTTTTTCAGGTGTTGCCAAGTCCAGATGAAGGCAGTTTCTCGGGGGTCACACAGTCACTGCCAGAAAGTCACGGTCTGGATTTGTGATTCCTGGCTGTTGAGCACATGCTCTCTCCTCAGGTTATCCAGTCTGCAGTGCCTCAGACTCTGTTTACCCAGCTCCCCCTCAGAGCTCCTCAGGAAAGGCAGAAGAACGGTGCTAAGCACTTGGAATAAATCTCTCCACACCCCAGTATGGATGCAGCCAGCCAGGACTGGCACAGCTTGTGGGGTCCAGTCTCCTTGGTTCCTGCCTTTAGCTTAAACAACCTGGTATTAATTTGACTTTGCATGGTTTAGATAAAATAGAAGTATTATTATCAGCCATCTGAGCAAAGCAAGTATGAAAAGGCAGCGCTGGTGTGTGCCACAGGAAGGGCACTGGACACAGGTGGGCAGGGGTTTGTGCATGTGGAACAGGGCTTTTTCCATGCAGGAGACCGGGAGAGTGCAGGAGCTTCCTTCGCTGTCAGGCACTCCCCATTCACTCCAGTTAGACCCTTCTGCACTGCTGACTTGGGGTTAGGTTTAGAGTAGTTCTGAAGTCAGGCTTTCATAAGTAATATATACCTGTCTAGTAAACTCACAACTATGAACAATTACCTACAGCATTTCTTGAAACTTTTTTTTTAATTTGTAGATGACCATGATGTTCTTTCTTTCTTGACTTTCCAACTAACTGAGCCTGGGAAAGAGCCAGTAAGTACACTTTTTTCCAAGGAGTTAATTTCCAGTTTTCAGTGGTGTTGCCCAAACTGTGGGTTTTGAGTAGACTGACGTCAGTCTGGGTCCTGTATGAGTTCCTGAACCTCTGTAGCATGCTTGATGCTTGTTCAGTGGCAACTTCTGGATTTTGTCAGGATTAAGTGAGACCAGTGTGCGTATAGTAAATGCTCACTGAACAACAGTCGTTACTGTGATTTTTGGTATTGTTAAAACCAAGAACAAATTAGCTGTAGTTTAGGTAAAAGACAGCCTTCAAGCCAGTGATGGCGTAGTGAGCTTGAGAAGGACAGATGCCAAATTTCTCACCAGTTCCCTTTCCTATGACCTCTTCTTCCTCTGAAAAAGCCTACGCCAGAAAAAGACATCTCAGAAAAAGAAAAGGAAAAGTATCAAGAGGAGTTCGAGCACTTCCAGCAAGAATTGGACAAGAAGAAGGAGGAGTTCCAGAAAGACCACCCTGACCTACAGGGGCAGCCAGGTAAGTTGTGGCTGAGCCTGCTCTGTGGGGACACCTGGGTGTGTACTGTCTGCCTTATCTCTGGCGCACTCAGAATTGCTAGGAGCAATGGGAAAGCAAGTTCTGAGACCTTCAGGGCCTGAGAGTGTGGGTTGTAAGGTGCAAATGAAGAGCACCATAGCTTTGTGAGTGAGCATGAGCCCCTGTGTTGGAGCCCAGTGAGGATGGCATTGACAGGTTCATCACTGTGTTCTCTAAACCAAATAAATGAAAAACAAGAGACAGTGCTGGCCTCATGGATGACTGCTAAGTAAAACTATTAAAAAAGAAAAAAGAGCTCTCTTTCTCCTTTCAGTGTTACACAATGGCTTTATTGAAAAGTTTGAACAGTTTTATACATGTATACAATGTATTGGAATTATATTGCTCCATTTACCTTCCTTTCCCTCTGAACCCTTTCTTTCCAGCTAGTCCAGTAGTGGCCATACCATTGAAGAAAATGACACCCCCTTTCCCAGTACCTTTCCCTTACTACTGAGAATCCTGGACTTTAATGGTGGAAACTTTAAGTGCTAGTGTAAGCCAAAAAAATACTAAGGCCTTATATGTTGTTACATTCTCAAAAATATAACATTGTCAAGGCCAAACAGACTGACTGCTTCGTATCTGCTAGTTTTATATCTGGTCTGTTCCCCACCTGCTTGAATGATAGAGACTGTGCTGTGTGATGTACAGTTCTCACAGTTATCAGTGGTATGATAACTAGCATGTCATTTGTGACCATACCCTGAAACTGCTTGAAGTGGGTGTACAGTTGATTGTTCTCCACCTAAGCATCACTGCCTCAGTGCCTGAAATGTTTTTTTTCACCCTAGAAAGTTCTGATTCCATAAATCTCTCCACGTAGCCTGTCATTATTTTGATTTGTTACTCCCGATTAGTTCTTCCTAGTAAAATTATACAATATATAAAACAGAAAGTTATTGTAAGTAAAAAGGTTCAAATAGTAATTTGTGATATTCATTTAGTAATTACTAAAATAGTAATTTGGTTGTGACTGAACTGTTGGAAGTTTGTACCCCATGTTGGTAATGTTCTGGTTTTGGAATGTGTCAGCACTTGGCCTGTTAGTGTTTCAAAGCTACAGATGTGTGGAGGATTGTAATGATTGTAATTTGCAACTACTTTACAGCGGATGACATATTCGAGAGCATAGGAGATCGCGAGCTCAGACAGGTCTTTGAGGGACAGAATCGTATTCATCTGGAAATCAAACAACTTAACCGGCAGCTGGATATGATCCTTGATGAACAGAGGAGATACGTCTCTTCCCTGACAGAGGAGATCTCCAGGAGAGGAACAGGGACACCGGGGCAACCGGGGCAGGTAAACTTTCCCACACAGCACCCCAGCCAGAGACAGTCAGACAGTGCTGTGCTCATGTGACCCATGGTGCTAAGCTGCTTCGTCTTGCTTCCCTCCAGGTCTCTCAGCAGGAATTGGATACCGTTGTGAAGACCCAGCATGAGATTTTGAGACAAGTGAATGAGATGAAGTAAGTACACAACAGTCATGTGTGAATATCTTGTCCCTTGTCCTAAAGAAGCTTGTGTGCCTGCTCTCCCATGTCAGTGTCCTTCAGGAGGGTAAGCTGCAAATGTCTAAATTTTAAAAAACCATTATAAGCTGAAAAGTGCGGGGGAAAGTGCCAGTATTAGTGTCTTTAAAAACATAGAGGCTTGCTGTAGTGAGTGGAGACCAGGTGAGTGCCTGTCTTTGGAAATTGGGGGACTGGAATGAGCTGTCACAGCGCTATGAGAAATGCTGGGGGTGGAAGGACATTTACTGTGGCAGGCCTGCTTGCCTAGGAACAACTTCTGATGCCATCTTCTGCCCATGACAGGCTGGGCAGAGCTGGAATAGACAGTGTGGACAGTTGAATGACATCTCTCTAATGACAATGGCTGACTCATACAGATAGCCAACCTTCTCAGTGTCTGTGACGGAGAACACAGCCCATGTGTGTTTTTGTAAGCTAATGTGTCAGTGTGTTCCCACCCAGTACAACCCCTGACAGGAGGTGTCAAAGTGAGTCTTTTAAGGGCTGAACAACCATACAGGACCAGGTTAAACAGATGATCAGAAACTGCAAGGACTCAGCTGACGACTGGAAATTTGTATTTTGCTCCTTAGCATTTAAGAAACGTTTTTGTTGTTGGTTCACAATTCCAAAGTGAATACTTACCTTGTTCAAATAGTTTAGCTAAATGAATAGATTTATTTTAGAAGTCTAGTATTTTTTATTTTGATACTATTTTTCAAAAGATTCATTTATTGATGTAATTGGGTGGTTTTACCTATATGTATGTCCATACCGTGTGCATACAGTACCTTCAGAGACCAGAAAATGGTGTTAGATTTCATGGAACTGAGGTTAGAGATGGTTGTGAGCCATTATGGGAGCTAGGAATGAAACTCAGGCCCTCTGGAAGAGCAGCTGGTGCTCTTAACCAGAGCCATCTTTCAAGCCCCTTATTTTCTTGAGTTTAAACGTTAGACGCTGTAAAACTGATACATTAAGCTTCCATGTATCTTTCACCCATCTTTTAATGTTGATATTTTATATAACCAAAATGTAATTGTAAGAACCAGGAAATTGACATTCATACTATATGATCAACTAAACAAATGACCTAGTGGGCCCTCCATCATTAGTGAGCTGCAGCACGCACGCTCTTGCTCTCTCTCTCTCTCTCTCTCTCTCTCTCTCTCTCTCTCTCTCTCT
>LOEQ01000438.1:421330-440998 GCA_001685075.1 Bramus lutescens | reverse complement strand
CTGGCTATGGGCATTTCCTCTCCAGCTCCGCTATCGGAGGTTTCTATATTTATATAAACACTTGCCTTTTTTTCCCCCAGAATATGAGGTCTAAACAAGAGCACCCTGTTCATGTGAGTCTTGTAATCAAAGTCATTTTTAGAAGTGAGAATTCCCAATACAAGAGTGAGTTCTAGAGTCCTTTGGTCCCAACACATCTCCCTCTGGGATCAATGATTTATCTGAGAGCTTGAAGCTAGATGCCAGGTGTTCAAGCATTTAATGAAATGATTTCCCCCTCAATATTGGATGTGTATTTCACTTTTAAAGAAAATTTTTGTGGGAAGTGAATAAGTACTTTTTACCAACATCTTTTAGGTGAGAACAGTCTTATAATGATGATTTTTGATGGATATTTTGCCTATTGGTATAATCATTAGTGATGGCCATTGTCTTGAATATCTTTGTTCCAATAATGTCAATTTGATATTACAGAAATAATTTTTATACTTTTAATTTGTGGAATTTACTTCTCCCAATCTGTCAAACATGTAGTTAGCTCTAATTACATGTTCTACAGCTATTTTAAATTCACAGGCGTTGCAATACATTCTGGTTTACATTACTCTGGTTTGTGACTTTCAAATGTAAATTGAGGGGGCTATAGCAGAAGCAGCTCTGAGCTATTTGAAAACAAATTTGTAAAGTAAATACTTCCCTGTTTCTCCTTTAAATGCTAGATATAAGGATGCCATGAAGCGTCCATTGGTGAATTAACCAGGAAAGATTAGGCTGTCAAGAGCTGATAGCAGCGCAGTTAGTTGTAGGTATTTGAGGAGCCACCTGTGACATTTTCAAGTGCAGATTTCACTTTTCTTTTCACAGCTGAGCTAGGACTTCCGCTGGCTTCAAGACAATTTACCTCTTATTAAAGTAATGATCTCGTTTGCTATGGGATCCAGAACAACACTGTTTAAGATATGCAACTAAATTGTTCTAAGCCTTCGTAAGTTTTCCCTCAAATGTTATTTGCAGATTGGACTAACAGCCTGAAATCTATGTGAAGACTTTATGAAGAGCACTGTGTTGTGGCACCGTGTGTGCAGTCTCGCCTTGCCTTTTCTGCTGACGTTCCTCCTAGGTCTCAGACCGTGCCCTCGCAGTGGCTGCAGAAACTGCAGCATGTGCACCTCTTACTTTCCCCTCTGCAGCTGACGTTCTGAAAGTCACGCTCCACAAGTGTCATCTTCCAGAATTTACTTATATTTTAAAAAAAAACTTTGAGGAAAAAAAAAGCCAAATTGTAGACATTGGGGTATCTTCTTGAGATAAAAGGCTGCCAAAGCCAACATTGCAAAGTCCACAGTCGTGTGTGCCTGAATGTTAAAGGAACCCCAGATCAGGGCAGTGTACACTTTTCAGGCTCAAGTCCAGGGGAAGCGCACTGATCATTCCTGATGTGATTGCAGCTAGCCCTTGTAGCAGGAGCAGGAATCATTTTACTTGTTAATTGCTTAAAAATCACTCAGCAAGATTGTTCACACAGTATGTCTGTCTTTGTTTTCCTCAAGATCATTAAATCTGAATCTTCTGAGCAAAACCCTGCTCTGGGGGAAATTATCACTGCCAGAGTTCCTCCGTTCTGTAGTGTTCTGTGTAACTAGAATAGTTCATTTCTCACACCAGCAAGTATTTTACAGGTGCCTTGGATTAAAACAAAATTTATTTTAAAACATTAATGTAATTTTATGATGCCACTTTTACAAGAAATTTCAATTATGTAATTGCTGATAGATTTTTATAATGCACTGTTTCTGTTACAATTATTTGAATGCTTTCTTTAGCGTAAAACTTCCCATGAAGTCATAGACAATGACAGTGTTTTGTCACGTATTGAAGGCACATCAGTGTTTTTCAGGACATGGCCTGTGAACCAGCCATTCAGTTCCTGGAATACTTACGAGAAATACAAATTCCAAGGCTCCATTCCAATCTAGCCACATCACTAATCAGGTGGGGTTTCAGAGTGTCCATTCCACAGACACCACAGACATAGCACACTGAGAACCACTAAAGTGAGGAGTAGGGAAAGGCGTGTGTGGTGGGCCTTTGTTGGCTCGAAGCTGAGCTACCCACATTTTCGCTGTAATTGAGATCAGCAACTCTGCTGGTTCTTCTGTGCTTGCTACTGTTTGTTTTGTTAAAGCTCGTTGTTCATCAGAAACTACAAACTAACCGCAGGTTGTTAGCTGACCTCTGGCACTTCGGTGATGACTTTGAACTTGTAGAATCATCTTTGGCTCATGGCGAAGCATAAGCGTGCTCATAAGGAAGCCTGCTGCTGGAGCTGTGGCCTTCTGATTGTCTCCAGGTTTTATCTCAGACAGCTGCACATGTTGATAACTCGAGGAAAATGGAAAAGACTTGAATCAGGGCTCGCTCACCTGCTGCTCTGCTGAGAATCGGTCTCTAAAGAACTGATGGGTCGCTGGGGTCTGATGCCCTCGCAGTGCCCATGTGCTGGCTGGAGAAAGGTGATGAACAAATTAGTCACTGGGAATTTTGTATGCATAAGATTTAGGGTGAGATCAGCTCTTGCAACTTTTTAAAATCTGTATGTTGCCCGTTTTAAGATATTTCTTTTGTGATGTTAAAGTTTAAAAGGGTCTTCTATCCACTGTCAGTTTCAATTATATAACATTTTGTCAAGGGTTTTTTTTGTTGTTGTTTATTTGTTTTTGTTTTGCTTTTCTGATTGTTACTTGATGCTAGCTGGAATTCAGGAAATGTCAATGACCTTATTCAAATAAAAGAAATATTTTAGTAAATTGACTTTTTCCTTCATTGATTTGATGTTGGAGCCTGAGTAGCTATTTTCCAAATAGGCACTGTTTTGCAGCTGTATTTTATTTATCTGTGATCTGCACTTTGCTGTTCTGTTTCCAGTTGCCCGCAAGCAGCTTTAAGAGAAGATGGGTTGGTTATTCATTCAGCTTGTAATAGCCAGCTAGAACACATCATTTTGGGGAAGTCATGGTAGGCACTTGAAGCAGCTAGTCACATCCAGTCAGGAGCAAGGGGAAAAATGAATGTATGGCTGCTTTCTCATGCTCACCCCTGCCCTACGCTGAAGTCAGGAGATGATACCACCCAAAATGAACAGCCCTTCCACTCCCATGAACACAGTGAAAACAGTGTCCTGCAGAAATGCCCAAAGGTCAGACATGAGATGCTCTGCCCAGGTTGTTATTCTAGATTGTGTTGAGCTGACAGTTCAAACTGACCATCACAGCTGTCCCAGGTGGCCTGCCATCTGTGGCTTCAGCTCATGGAGAGATACGGTGGCAAGAGGAGAGTAGAAATAGCGATGAATAAATGTTTACCTTTGCCAGTGATGAGAAATACATATTAGTCAAGACAAGGTATTTGGTGTTTTTACCCTTTAATAATTAAATGCCGAAGGCTAGGAATGTAGAGCACTGATAGAACACCTGGTTAGCACTTGTGGGGCACTTGGTTCCATCCCCAGGACTACACAACGCATCTAAACATGATCAAAAGCTGGTGTAAGTGTAGGTAGTTTGGCAGGAATATTCAGTCACTTCTAATTCAGAGCAATGCCAAAAAATTAGCCACCAACGGTGGGAGTTTATTATAATTCTAGCACTGGGAAGGTAGAGAAGATTGAGGTGAAAGACCAAATGGATTTATGCTATTTGGATGTGATACCTTTCTAAAATTTAATTCCTAATGAGATTATTGTTAAATCCTTAGGTTAGATGCCATAAATTTTTCAAGCTGAGTAATCAATATTTCTAAAGGTGAGCCATTAAATCAAGATTAGACATGATTTTAAAACAATAAAAAGCAACATGATAGCCCAGGAAGCAGGTAGACTAACCTAGCAGATTTTCATCTCCCCCCTTCAGAGCCAACCCCACAGTCTTACCCCTAGCAGACTCCTGAGGACATGAGTGCAACAGAATTGACCCCACCCTCCTTCATGTGCCATGCAATGGCATGGGGGAGGGAAAGATGCCCTCACTACTCTGCCCCTTGCTGTCTGTCAGGCAAGAGAGCTATTTCTGGTGTCACAAAAGTGAGAGCACTAGCCTTGCCCTTCATCAGCTGCAGCTCACAGGAGAGCAGGCCCTGCACCCCACCTAGACAGCACACTAGAGCTGACCCTATTATCAGGGTATGCAGTGAGCCAGCTCTGTGGGCGTGAGAGTAGGAGAGCTGACACCCCCCATCTCCCCCATTTCTGTTGGGAGAGGGCCCTGCACCTCACCTGGGCACAACAGTAGAGCTGGCCCTGGTGATGTGTGGGTGACCTGGATCTGAGGTCCTGAGATCAAGAGAACTGGCCATGCTCCTTGCTGCAGGCTGCACTGGGTAAGTTAGCTGAGGCAGCACTGGAGAGCTCATCCGGGTAGTGACAATGAGGGAGAACTGTCAAGCTGACCAACCCAATTACCACCCAGGCCCACCCCAACATCCACCGACCTGTGAACTTTGGGAGCAGGTGAAGCAGACAGACCTACAAATCAGCAAGCTCTCCATGACACTACAAGAGAATATCCAAGAGAAGCCCAAGTCAGAGCCCATTATTTGTAGTGTTACAGAAGTCAGAGGCCTCCAGCCAGACCAATGACTCTAGCAATGAACACTTGCAAGTAAAGATGAATGGACTGAAGGGCCCCACTACAGCTTCCATGACAAGATTCTTATTCTTATGCTTCTCTTTCTTTTTCTTTCTTGCTTTTTTTTTGTTTGCTTTAGTTTTTTTTTCTTTTAAATTTGGTTTTGTTTGGGGGTGAGATTGTAAGGGCAGAAGACAGAGGGGAGGGGATGGGAAGATGAGTAGGAACAGAATGCATGGTGTGAAATCCACAAAGAAACAGTAAAAGTTAAGGGGGGCAACAGGAATCAAGGAACAAAACACGCACCCCACAAAGACAAGCCCAGATATCAGCGCCTAGAATTATACTCATCCCAACCCCAGGTACCTGGATACAGGTGTAAATAATAACAGGTGCCGTAACAGACAGGACAGTAAGTCTCCACTAGAGCACAGCAGCTCTTACAGTAGGCCTGATAATTGCAGCATGGTTAAGGCACAGATAAATACCTTAAAATAACTGTTATGAATGTGATAGAGATCCTTAAAGAGGACATTAATAGATCCTTTAAAAATATCTATGAAAATACAGTGGGAACAAATGAAGGACCATTCAAGAGCTGAAAGTAAAATGAAAAAAATCAACAAAGAAAACTGAAACAGGGGAAACTGGAAATGAAAAGTTTAGGAACAGAAACTTCAGAGGCAAGCCTCACCAACAGAACACGAGACAGAAGAAAATCTCAGGCATTGAAGACACGAGAGAAGAAATAGATACCTCAGTCAAGGAAAATATTAAATCTAAAAAAAAAAAAAAATCCAGGCACAAACCCTCCAGGAAATCTGGGACACTGTGAAATGACCAAATCTATGAATAAGAGGAAAAAGAGGAAGGAAAAAATCAGGTCAAAGGCACAGGAAACAGTAAGAACACATTAAAAAAAAAATGTTCGGCATTCTTTTCATCAGGGAAATGCAAATAAAAACTACTTTGAGATTTCATCTTACATCAGAATAGTCAAAATCAATAAAACAAATGACAACTCATATTGACGAGGATATAGAGTAAGGGGAACATTCATTCATTGCTGGTAGGAGTACAAACTTGTATGGAAATCAGTGTAGCGGTTCCTCAGGAAGCTGGAAATCAATCAACCTCAAGGCCCAGCTACACCACTCTTGGGCATATACCCAAGGGATGCTTCATCCTACCAGAGGGCATTTACTCAGTCATGTTCATTGCTTCTCCATTCATAATAGCCAGAAATTGGAAACAACCTAGCTATCTCTCAACAGATGAATAGATAAAGATGGTACATTTACACAATGGAATATTATTCAGCTTTTAAAAAGAAACCATGAAATTCACAGGTAAATGGATGGAACTAGAAAAAAATCACTCTGAATGAAGTAACTCAAGCCTCAGAAAGACAAATATGATATGCATTCACCTATATATTAGATGTTGAATCAATGATAAACAAGCTGCAATCCATAGAACCACAGAGATTAGGTATGGAGTAAGGGACTATAGTGGACAGATAGCTCTCCCTAGGAAAGGGAAAAAGAATAAGATAGCTATGGATGGATGGATGGGGTACTGGGATGGAGGATCAAGTGGGGGGGGTAGCTAAGAGGAGGACGAGGGAGGAAATATAGGAGCAGACAGCAAAAATTAAAGCCACTTGAGGGGTAGTATGAAAACCTAATACAGCAGAAGCTTTCTAGAATGTAAGGCCTCACAGGCCACAGTGAGGCTTAGGGACCTTAGTCAGGGGCAGAAGGAGCCATGGGAACAGCAGCACCTGTCAGTCTCACTTTATGGATCCCATGGAATTTATTTCCCTTTCCTGGAGGAACAGAAGATTCTCCAACCAACCATTTCTACAAAGATCCTGCACATAGAACATAGTCACTGGGTGTCAAATAAAATCACTGCTGCAGTACAGCGAGATGCAAGATGTGGTTTCCACCAGTGGGAGTGTCGGCTGGGGAGCGAGTCACAATTCCATATCCCAAAGCAAAGAGTTGGAAAGAATATCACATTTCCACACTGGTGTGATGATACCTAAGAGTTTTCGCAAGGCTGAGCACACACACACACACACACACGCAAAGACAGAGAGAGAGAGAAAGAGGGAGGTAGAGAGAGAGACAGAGAGACAGAGAGAAAGAAGGAGAAAATGTTTAACAGGCTAGTTTGGAGTTTAGAATGGATGCCTTCTTCATTAACAGTATTAACACAATGGGTTTTAATTTTCATTATGTTGGACTTTTGTTTTGCTAATGTATAGTATCTATTCTCTGATTCAGACCCATCAAATCCAAATTGGCTGTTGGCATAGCTCTAGGGCTTTACTCTCTGACTGTGCCTTTCACAGAGGACAGAAGTTCAGCAGGCTGTCCTTTGTGTCCTAGAAGACTAATGTGTTTGGATGTGCAATTCTTTCTAAGAGAGGATTTCTCTGCACTCAACTGTAAGAGGGGAAAACCCTACAAGGTCTAATTGTTAAGACTTAGAATTTGCTGTCTTAAAGGCTCTGTGAGACCCTTCAAGGAGAAGAAATACATAGCTCACCTTTAGCACAAGTTTAGAGATAGTGCTTGAGTGTGCTAAGTTCCCAACAACCTATCTGAAAACAAAAGTGGGGCCAAGGGTTAATACTTGTCTTCAATGAGTTTCTAATTCACTCCACGTTATCTGTTTTGGTCTTTAATGCAGAAGCTATTTGAGCAGCATTTAAAACAGATTAGTAGAAGGGAAAATAGGCTGTGAAATATATACAGTAAACATGTTATGTTAAAAAAAAAAACAGGTTATCTATTTCCGTGACTCTTGGAGTAGTGGCCTATGTCTGGAGGATTGTTCCTGAGGAGAAAATAATGAGCACTAATTACAAATAAGGTTCATGTCCATCCCCCTCCCCTAGCTCTTTAATCAGAAACATTTGAACATAGATTAAAGCAGTGGCTCTCAACCTTCCTAATGCTGCGACCCTTTAATATAGTTCTTCGTATTGTGATAACTCCCAACCACAAAATTACTTTTGTTACTACTTCATAACTGTCATCTTGCTACTGTTATGAATCGTAATGTAAATACCTGACCCCTATGAAAGGGTCGTCCAACACTCCCCCCATGTAGGGGTCGTGACCCCCAGCTTGAGAATTGCTAGAGTAATGGCTTAGCTGCAGTTGGTTCTTACCTTGACCTGAAGAAAACCATAGCCAGAGAGAATGCACTGTCACAACACACTGTGGAGGCTGTAGCCGAGTTAAAGTACATCACTCAGGAAGAGCACTGTGTGTAAACGATAAAAAACAGCAATGCATACTGAGGGCTTGACTCACCTGGGGTCCTGTCTCTCAGAGTGACAAAACCAGATGAATGGCCTTCCATTGCAGCAGAATCTAAGCAACTCTCCTGGGGGAACTAAAGACCATGGCTCACCCCTTGAACTCTCTTGCCTGGTTTGTGTATTCTGTGTGAGACACCATTCCCAGTGAAGAGGGACCAAAGTGAATAGAACCCCAAAGCAACGCTTGCCTAAGACTTAGAGTCCAGTGAGATCAGATATGGATCAAAAGCATTATTTTTGCTTAATAAAGCATTCTGGGGTTTGAATCTCCCTGAACTGTCTCCAACAGGATGTTGTACTCCAGGGCTGGGATGTGGAAATTCCACAGCAGCCATTTAATCACTTGGCTCCAATTAATATAATTGAAATGGGCCTCTTGATGAAGCCCTGTTGTCCATATAATTTGAACTTTAGGGATGGGAGCCTTGCTCAAAGGCAGTATTCTGACCTGACACGTGCAAGGTCCTGCGCTCAATCTCCAGCTATGGCCAAGAAACAAAATAAAATTTAGAAGCCTAAGGAAGGCAGAGCAGGGAATGAGTGAGGCTTCTGCCCCGTAAAATTAGCTGAGTGTATTAATCATAAGGCAGAAGGTTGAATCTGACTGCGGGTTTTAGTAATCGCAACCATCTGCCTCTACGCTAAGAGTTCACCCTCTAATCCAGCTTACCAGCTACGGCTAGCAAAAGCACTCTCTCCATCACTGTGCCCTTGGACAGAGGAGGCTGCGCAAATCCTGTGCTCCCAAATGTGTGGCTGTGGTTGAGAACATTTGGAGGTTTTGCTTTGGTCTGGTTTGTTTACTGTCAGGCTTTGACTGGGTTTCAGTTCTCTCAGGCAGAGACACCATGGCTTTCTTTGTGAAAAGCATGATAAGCAACCAGGTAAAGAATTTAGGATTTGGAGGGGGTTCTGAAGAAAAGAAAGAAGAAGGAGGGACCTCGGACCCCGCAGCAGCTCAAGGGATGACTAGAGAGGAATATGAGGAGTACCAGAAGCAGGTGATTGAAGAGAAGTGAGTACCGACCATCGATCCCCTGTAGAGCTGCTCCATCCTGACTGCGAGCCTCCCCTGGGGCCCAGGCTGGTGGCTCTTGGCTTCCAAGGATGCTTTTCCTTTGACCTTTACCTCTAGCCCGCTGAAAGTTGGTTCTGCTTAAGGAGACCCCTGCAGCATCACTGCCTCTGCATGTTACTGATAGAGATGGATGGAGCAACGCTAAGAAAGTCTGTCCACCATGCTTAACGCAACTTAACATTTCCTGGTTTAGGCACATTTGTAATTGGCCTTGATTTAATTGGTCAAGTAAAAAAAAAAACGTGAGTGTGTCTTTTTAATCTTTCGAATTAAAGGCCTTGGGTTGCACAGGTGTGGGCATTTGGGGACATCACCAAATGGTACACTTGAAAGTTTGGGAAATTGAGTTGCATGCAGTATTTTCTTCAAAAAAATAGAGGGAGTATAAATAAATATGTAACTCAGGATAATAATATGCACCCTGAAGTGTTCTGGGGAGGTGTTCTGATATTTGCAACTTTAAATATATCAAAAAGTAAAAAGAAGAAATTGATAGAATGGTAGGTATGTGTTTCGAAACATGGGATTCGAAATGGAGAAGCTAGGTCATTCAAATGTGGCTTTCAATCTAAGGTTCTTTCAGGTTTCTTGTATGTTTGAAAGTTCTCCTAATAAAATATTGATTGGGAAAGATCTGCTTCCTACCCACACGGTGGGGCATTAACCTCTGGGATAAATCACTGTTTCCTAATTCTCTAAAACTTAGAAGGTTGAACAGAATGTTGTCTCAAGACTATTCCAGAACATTCTGAAGGTAGAATTGAGTCAAGACCACTTGAGTCCCAGGCACATTTGGTCTGATTGTTTGCTTCAGATGTAGCTTGTCTTCAAAGTCAGCCTTTTGTGTAATGGTTGGAATTACTTCGCATCTTCAAGTTAAAAAAAAAAAAGGCAATTTCCACCTAAAAAAATTGAAAACAGGATTTGTTTTTTCCTGCAAATAGTGCTTTGTGGAGAGATGCCCCACAGAGTCTATAAGCAGAACACTTACGAGGCCTGCCTTTGGCACACAGGAAGACCCAAATGACTGCTGACTGGGGCCACAAGCGCTCTTTCCATCCCCTGCCATTGTCCTGTTCCCATGGTGCTGCTTTTCTGTCTCCTTACTCGAAGAGTAAGAGCACAGGGCAGTGGAAAGGGCCAGCCAATTGCTTTCAAGTTCCCTTGTTATTCTTCAAACCATAATTCAAGTCTCAGTCTTTCTCAGTCTCAATCCCAGCTTCCCAAAGAAACTTCTTTTATCCAACTTGGTCCATTTCAATACAGGCAGTTGACCGTGCCTTTGGGCAAATTCAGCATGCACTTCTCTGGGTAACTAGGGAAGGAAGCAATTCTTGTGAGCTTTGCACGCATTTCCCAAAGCTTTATGCTTTTATATAGGCCATCATGACCCAGGAAATCCATTTTAAATTGGCCTAATCAGGGGTCCAATTAGGTCATTGGTTCTCAACCTTCCTAATGCTGCGATCCTTTAATACAGTTCCTCATGGTGATCCCTAACCATAAAAGTATTTTCATTGCTACTTCATAACTGTAATGCTGTTATTGTTATGAATCAAAATGTAAATGTCTGATATGCAGGATGTCTGATATGTGACACTGTTGGGAACTATGAACCCCCAGATCCTGAATTTCTTGTAAACAACATGTTATGCTTGCAGCTGCTCTGAGCGCAAGACCCTCAGGAGTTCCTGATGGCAGGAGAGTGGTTTCTGGTGGATTTGGCTGGGGCATGCCTATCAGTTAAGGATCCCTAATATAAGCTGCCCCTGGATACAATAAAGGGGGCATCTTTGGGGCATTACTGTTTTAAGGATGACCTGTGTGTCCTTGTGTGTTTCAATCTCCAGGTCCTTGCCCAGCTTGCGAATGGTCCTGTAGAGCAGGTGCCGCAATACAGGAGTAGTACTATACTGTCACGTAGTACAGGCAGGCAGTACATGACCCCCAAAGAAGTCAGGACCCACAGGATGAGAACCTCTGAATTAGGTCATCCATTGAGCAGGCGCCCAGACTGGCATGACGCGAATCGAAGCTGCTTCATTTGCAGATAGTGCTTCTGACTAGGGAAGCTAACACTCCCTGAACACTGTCACCAGGGCTGGGCATCAATGACAATGATGGGAAACAACCTGGCATCATGTCTCCAAACACCACAGGCACCTTCAAAGAATGTCTCAGTCCCAGAATAGGACACCTTGCTTTGTTGTTGTTTGGTTGTTTGGTTGATGATTTTTGTTTGTTTTGCTTCTCTAAGTGCCCAAGGGAGAGGCTTATTCAAAATGCAGCCTCCCCAGGTTCTGAGGCAGCAGAGGAGGAGCAAGTGAGGAATTTGCCATCCCTGTGGGGGATGCTGAGGATTAGGGTCCAGGACCATGCGGCCGATCTTCAACCCTCCTTCTGATGCTCTTTGCCTACTTCATGAAGACAGTCCCAGGCCCTGGTTGCCTGAGGACTTAGAGTCTGGAGTGCTGGAGTGCCATGATGATAATAAGAGAGAAGCAGATACTGGGGACTTGGAGGGGGAAGTCTACATTTTTCCAAATGTCAGTGGTCAGTGGCAATCAATTATGACCCACGGTCCTGCTCCCTGAGTACCAGCTGGAATGTATGGGGCTCCTATGACCCTATCTCCTATGACCCTATCTCCTATGACCCAGTCTCCTATTCTTTACCTGTTTCTTAGGATGGAGAGAGATGCTGCATTTACTCAGAAAAAGGCAGAGAGGGCATGCCTCCGAGTCCACCTCAGGGACAAATACAGGCTCCCGAAGGTAAGAAAGGGTCTCATTGTGCCTTAATAAAAAATGGAGAATGTTTGATTATCAGCAAGATCACGGTGATGAATAAGCGTATGTCCTAATTTACATACGTGCTATTGTAAAAAGAGCATTGAACTAGGAGTTCATGTAAATAGTCTAATTTCTATAAATTTCCTGTTTGACTCAAAAAACATGACTTCTGATAAATGAGGATCATGTGGGGGGGAGACTCATGTTGTGTGCATTTGTGTGTATAAGTGTGGGCTTGCACATGAGATGGCTCAGATGTGGCCAGAAGACAGCATTGGAATTGGTCCTTATTTGAGACAGGGTCTCCTTGTGGTTATGGAACTCTTATACATCCGTACACAATGAGGACGATGTCATAGCTGACGTTTGTTAAGTTCTTCTGGGTGTTGGGCAGTGTATTTCACATGCATCAATTCATTTAGGGCCTGTTCTTACCTCCATCTCATAGCAGAAGATACAGGCACAAGGCAAAAAAAAGTCTTCGTACCCTCAGTCAGGGTCTTACTCCCTTAGCTTCCTGCCTCTCTTGAAAAAGGACAACTGATCTCTCACTTTGGAAGATGATAGAGTCGTGGGGACTCTCACCTGGCATCATCTGCTCCTTCTCAAACCTTTTCAGCAGTCGCTGTGGTCCAGTGTGTCCCTGGCTAGTGGAGAGAGCATGTATTGACACATGGCTCAGATATGCTACTTGCTTTCAAGTGGCAGAGGGCCCAGCACTTGGCTATTCCCACTCGTCTCTTGTGTTCCCACCCAACCTTAGTACTTCTGGAGGCACTATCCAGTTCTGTTAACTTCCCTGCCTTCATCCCATGCAGTGAGTATTCAAAATTGCATTCTGAAAGTGCATTGTCTATTACAGACTGCCATAGGTGCAGAACAACCAACATAAAAGTCCTCCTAAGTGCATCCAAAGATGAGCCACGACCACATCTGCAGGAATCAAAAAGTACAAAAAGAATCTTTCCTTCAATGGGTCCCCTGGAGGTCCCCGGAAAAGCTAGTTCCAGAGAAAGTATAAGCACTAGTCAAAGCAAAGCCCATTGCCAAGGCAAGGTCAAAACTGCTAAGGCCAGCAGGTTAGAGTCCATCCCATGGCAAATCCCCAAGATGCTCACAGAACAAAGCTGTGCTCCCAGCAAGAGAAGAAAATGCCAATGAAATTTAAATTCATTTTCCCAGACATCTAGTGAGCCAGGACGAATGCCCCGCCTCATTCAGCTCTACTTTCCTACACTGCGCCTCCAGTGCACAATGCTTGGATACGTCCCCTTTGCTTGACTGTTTCAGTTTCTAGTCTGTGCACATGTATGTGTGCATATGTGCTATGGGTCTGTGTGTATGTGTATGTGCCGCGGGTCTGTGTGTATGTGTATGTGTTATGGGTCTGTGTGTATGCGTGTGTGCCGCGGGTCTGTATGTATGTGTGTGTGCTATGGGTCTGTGTGTATGTGTATGTGCCGCGGGTCTGTGTGTATGCGTATGTGCTGCAGGTCTGTGTGGAGGTCTAAGGATAACCTCTCTTGATTCTTGTCACCTCCACTTGTTTGAAACAGTGTCTCACTTATCTCTACAGATGCCAGACTAGCTAGCTTGTGAGCATGTAGAAAGTGTCCCATGTCCACTTCCCAGCTCACCACAGGAGTACTGGCTGCATGGCATACACACCTGCATCCAGCTTTCCATGGGCTCTGGGGATCTGAACTCAGGTCCTCACACTGGTGTGGCAAGTGCTTGAGCCATTTCTCCCAGTGAGCTCCTGATTGTTTTCATGAGTCCTGCAAAGGAGGCCTGGAAGGTCATCTAACTGCATGCAGTCACCTCCCTAAACACCCAAGGAATAAAAACTTTCATAGCTTGAAAGAGTTAAGGGAGCTCAGGAAAACCATGTCTGAGTATGCCTAGTGAGTTACAAAGCAGGTTGCGCCCCAGGCTTCCTGACCACAAGCAAAAACGAAACATAAAAGGATTTGAACTCAAGTCCCTGTACCTCTATGGTACCGGTCGGTGTCTGTTCTTCCAGTCCCTAAACAATTGAGGGCAATTTTTGAACTCTGTCTTAAAACATTCAGGTAACCTGCACTGCCCTACTACCTGACTCTTTGGGGGACAAGTCACTGAGTCCCACTCCCATGAGCACCAGAGGTTCCTTTGCCTTCATAAGCTCTGATGATTTGCAAAGGCCTCCCTGGCTGCCTCAGCTCCAAATACACTGATGAAAATTTCACTCAAGTACACCCACTGCTCATTGGCAAGCTGCCTTCCGCTCCCTGTGGTGTTTTTAGATTATGGCTGCATTTTTGTAGAATTGATTCTATACGGTGTTTTAAGAAATTCTCAATGGTGTTAGAAACACTGAAATCGCTGCTTATGATAGGATTGCCTGCTTTTTGTAAAGTGTGTAGAATTGGAATCCAGCATGGCTCTCTGTGTGAACAGGACTTAAAACTGAAATTTAAAAAAAAAAATCAATCAGGTCATATTCCACTTAGTCTATGTAGCACCAGATATAACTGACTTCCCCAACCTCAACCGATGGCACCTTGGGTATGCCATATAGCCACACTCTTAGGGGCCTCCTCTGCCTCCTGAGTTACGTGCTCCCCTTCCCACTCACTGAAGAGGTTCAGGGAGCAAAAGTTCCAAGAGCCCAAGAGGGTCAAATGCAGCTCTGGAGACAGACAGGCCAAGATCAGCACTGGAACAATGGCTTGCTCTCTCCAAGTATGGCAGCTCTGGATGGTGCCACCTCCAGGCTTGACCACAGAGTTCACCCCAGAGTGTGGTTGCATAGACAATCCCCTTGCCAGGTGTCCCCTAGTGGTAGTCCTCTGAAGCAGAGCCCTGACCTGGGTGGTAGCAGCATTAGGACTCTGCAAAACAACTGTCTGGATGGCAGTTTCCCTTCTGGACGCCCATCTCTTTGCTGTCGAGGATGAGAGTGTGCGTTTTAAATCATCCTGTGGCATGCTGGGAGCGAGTCCTAGCAACAACTCCATTTCAACAGCTAGGATGGTAAGATTCTGCAGAAACATCAATTGGGGGTGAACTGACAGAACTGGAATATTCAACTGCAAGAGAAAATGGGGGGATGAGGTAGGGGTGCTACAAAGGCCACCCTTTTGTTCCAACATCATCTTCAATCAACTTGTCCCAGTGGCCACCTTGCTGGGCTTGACACACTACAGGCAAATGCTTGTATTTTTCCTTGGACTGTGCCTCAAGGCCCTTTACACTGGCACCTCGGCGCATTCTCAGAATGCACAGTCAGCATCTGAGCTGGAGACATGTTGACGCTACATTTAAAAGCCAGAGACCCCAGAGTGCCAACAAGTGTCCACTCCCTTGCCACTTGCCCTCCAGTCACTGGCTGTCTGATAGGGAGCTTCTAAGGCCCCTGGGAACCTAGTCACTGCATGGTTCCTATGCAAGACCATCTGAGGAACACACCACCATGGACAGCCCCCAACAATCACTAAGTTCTCTTCCTAGACTAGATCTGGGTTCCAGGATGGCCACCTGGCTTCAGCTCCTTGGCACCCACGCCTGAGAGCTTTTTACTTTTTTATATATTTATCTTTTACTTCCAGGGAAGCACGTGCCATGGGTGCACACTCAATACACAATCCTGAAGAACACATAAATGGAGATATTTATGAGAGATTGCAAAGCCTGCTGGGACAATTATTCTTCATTGGTGCTCTTCCATGCCCCCATCTCCTGAGGCGCTCTCTAAACTGTCTCCCCCACAGTGCTAGACTTTAGAACTGAGCGGGTGGGCTAACAAAGAAATTGGCCCCGGGCAGAGAGAATGGCTGGACTCTCTGAACTCCTAGCAGGCACCCCTCCCACACAACATTTATAGCGCTGCAGCCCTGTGTCATCTGATGACATCTACGCAAGGTCACCAGGCAGATCAGAGTGTTAGCAGTCCATAGGGAACTGGACAAATTCGACACGTCCCAGGCTCTCCGCTCACAATACCCTAGGCTCACCAACACTGCGGTTACATAACTGCAGGAGTCAGTTTAGACCTGTTCCCTTGACCAAAACCAAACAAAGAACAAATCTGAGAAAAATGCCTTCCCGGGAGCTGTCAAGTTTAATGAGGGCGGCTGTGTCACATTTAGGAATTAGAACCGTGTTTTCTAAAGAGTAAACTTGCCTGGTGTTTCTTAGGAAAGAGGGTTTCACTCTGTTACTGACTGGAAAAAACAATAGCGATTCTTAAAACTGGAGCAGCATAGGCTTTTGGATGGCCATTGTTAATTGCAGTGCTTAGATAAATAATAAATGTGATAACCACGTTGTAGCTCTCGAAGGGATGCATATGCGTATGTACATCTATACCAGTTGTCAGGATGGGTATCCTTGCGCACATAGCCTGCGTTGAGTTCCTCTGGTGTTTGGTTAGAGACCACTGAAGCATTTACGATGCCATGTGTCATCCATGCTCATGTTAGGTAGGATCCCCTCTACCACTTAGTTATCCCTTGCTCAGCACCTTCAGTGTCTCTTTCTCTATGGACTCCCTGGGGGAAATGCCTCCATCCTAAAACAGGCAGGCAACACTTTCCCCTTGAACATGCCTTCCCTGGCTTGTTTCCTGCCTGCAGGCTCCATCTTCCTTTAACTCGGTGGCTCTCAAACTTCCTAATGCTGGGAACTTTTAATATGCAGAGAGAAAGAGAAAGAGAGCGAGAGTGAGAAAATATGCTACTCCTTATTGAATGATTGTGATTGGGCTAACAGAAAGAGAAAAGAAAATAATACCCCATATCCAAAGAACAACATATTGGAAGCATCAGAAAGAACCTGTCATAAAAAGTATATAAATACATTTTCATGCAAAGAATAGGACCAGATTGGGCATCACAGTGTTGTACACAACAAAGGGCTACTTTCTATTATAATTAAAATGTCATATTTTTCTAATTCAGTAAGTCACATGTTTTATATAAAGCTAAAAGTAAGTGAACCCTGTCCCCATTCGAGTCAGATTGTATATGTAAGTCAGGGCAAATTAATAAGAGAAAAGAGTTCCACAGTGTGCCCCAATCCTATTAACAGAATTGTCAATCTGGGTCAGTCACTGGAGAGCATGCTGTCCCCCTGCTGAGCTGGGAGACTTAGTTCCACCTGGTGTTTGTCTGCCCCATGAAGGGCGTTGCTCATTATGCAAGTCTCTCAACAGGGCGGTCTTTCAATGTGTCATATTGAAATCTCCACTAGAATTTAAAGTCTGCTTCGTTTTAAAAAATTATAATAATAAAGATGGCTCAAGGCTTCTACAGCTGTCTTTTTCAGGGAGGCCTTGTGAAGTCCCCTCCTCTTTAGCCTCCCTCCTCTCCCTCCTCCCCTCCCCTCTGCCTGCCCTGGTTCCCTTTGCTCCTCCTCCCCAGCCCCCTGAGCAGGAGTGGACTGGATGTCCAGAGGGACATGATATCTTGAGAAACAACGAGGCAGGATTTTCTTAATCAGAGCAGCTTTCTCACTGAAGCCTTCAAACGCCTATCGGGGTCAGATAAAATACCAGCTCAGAGAGGCAAAGCAACTTCTCAGGATTACACAGTCTGTACATGGATGGTGAGAACCTAAACTGACTTTAACCCTACAGACCGTACTGTCCCGCCGGGCCACTCTGGTAGCCATGCTGGATTGACAGTCACAAAAAGACATTCCTAACAAGGAAAATGATGGCCTGTGTTGCTGGTCTTGTTGGGTATTTCAGGTTGGTCTTGAACTGTTGGCAGTCCTTCTGTCTCAGCTGTCCAAGTGCTGGAATTATAGGCATAAACCACCACACCCACAGGAAATGACACTTTTGCAAGCATCTGCCTTATAGGACCTGTGGCAAGAAATGATTACTGAAGGTGATGATGGCATATATCAGAAAACATCTACCCATCCAGCTGTTTGATATATTACACATCCAAAATAAACAGACAGACCTCAAATGGAACCAGATCCCCCTCACTTCAAACAGGCATTGGCTTAGTCACACTCAGTTTCATGAAGGCAGAACCATCTATGATGACATGACCTCATCTCAAGTGTGATCAGAGATGATGGGGCAAAACCCAGAGAAAGGGAACTCTGAGATCCAGAGTTAGGCTCACTCTTGGGCAAAAGGTCAGGGGGTCAGTCATAAGGAAGGACACTCTCAGAATACAGGACTGTTTAAATAACAGGGTATCCAGACTGTCAACAAAGACTATAAGTCTGGTGAAAATTAAGAGGTTAAGACGTCCATCTTGAGTAGAAATAGTTTGTACTTAGCTGTATTAAAAATGTCTCAAGGTGATATCCAGAAATGAGAGCCATCCAGTTGATAGTTGTCTGTAGTCTCAACACTTACTCGTGAGGCTGGGACAGCAGGACCTTCAAAAATTCAAGGTCAGCTAGGCTCCATAGTAACAACCAGACCAGCAAAGTTGCAGAGTCAAACTCTGTCTCAGTAACAACAATAAATTGGACATGATAGCACACACCTTTAATTCCAGCCTTTGAGTAGTGGAGGCAGTAAGATCAGGAGTTCAAAGCCACCCTTGGCTACATAGTGAGTTGAAAGCAAACTTGGGCTAAATGAGACCCTGTCAAAAAATTGAAAGAAAATAGAAATAAATAAATGGGGGTATATAATTCTAGAAACCTGATCAACGAAAGACCCTAAGAATGAAGTATGGCCCCTGTGTCCTCTGGTTGTATACTGACTTTCTTGTCAACCTCTTTAGACTTGGTCCTGTCCCCTCCCAGAGCTGCTTCCAGCCCCCACAGCAGTCCTGGCTCTCATCTATACTTGTGCTTGTGTAAAGGGGGCTGTAACCAGCATGACTGCCTTTCCCGGAGTATGAACAGTGTGGCAGGATGTTCGTGGTCCCCCAGCCTAAGTTTTGTCCCTGGGCAGTAGGAAGTCTGGATAAAACAGTCCTGATCCAGGAGTAGACAAGGCCCCAGCAGCAGGCAGTTCCCTAGGGGAGGTGGAAACAAAGCTTCCTTGTCTGCTCCACCCACCCTGCCCAGCCTCCTGTTTGCTTGGCCTTGGCTCCTGTCTGAACTCTCTCGCCCTTTGCTTTAGTCTGCCTCAGGCCTTCTCTTTCCCAAGGACCCTTTCAGCAGGAGCTTAAACACAGCTTCTCGCCTTCCTCCTAAGTATGCCTAACCACACGTACCCTTTTTCCAGAGCTGGGAATTTGGGGCAGGGAGTTTTCATGGCAAGTCTTAATTGGTATACTCTGAGTGACCCTCCCACTCAGCTTTGGACATGGAAAATAAGGTGCCCCAGGTAACAGCGTGATTGACAGATTTGGGACTTGACCCCAGGTCTTCTGGCTTCCCTTCAGCCTCCAGAATACTGCAGGCCATCTTGCCTGAAGACAGTTGGAGGCTACAGATTTCACAAATGACACCCACTAAGCCAGCCCTAGCTCTAGGACCAGCTCAGGGATCATCCAACAATCCCATTCAATATGAGCTTCAGTTTATATAGAAGGAAATAAAGTTCTGAAAGGTTGGGTATGATGCAGCAGCTCACACACCCTTTAAGTGGGTAGCTTGCTGTCTCATCGGGCAACTGGACTCTTCAGCCAATGACTTGACCCCCAATGCTAGTATAAGAATTAGCAGGTAGCTTTGAGGACAGAACTCATCTTGGAGGATAGCTCTGAGGACAGAACTCCTCATAGTGATGAGGATGCTGTAGGATCTCTGAGCAAATAACAGGTATGATCTGTGTCCCCATATCAGATTCTGCTGAACTCAGAAGAAAGGCGAGCAAGCTGCATCCACCTTCAAAAACTGTATGTGGCGGGGCCCCAGGCTTGAGTGGTCGCGCCAGAA
>LOEQ01000438.1:367808-386817 GCA_001685075.1 Bramus lutescens | reverse complement strand
TCTTCTTCTTCTTCTTCTTCTTCTTCTTCTTCTTCTTCTTTCTCCTCCTCCTCCCCCTCTTCCTTCTCTTTCTCCTCCTCTTCCTCCTCCTTCTTCTGGTTTTTTGAGACAAGGTTTCTCTATGTATCTATCTGGGCACTAGCTCTTATAGACCAGGCTGGCCTTGAATTCACAGAGATCCACTTACCTTTGCCTCCTGAGTGCTGGGATTAAAGGCATGTACCACCACCACCCAGCTACAACTCTTTTTTTAAAGGGCATGAGAGATAGTTTATTCTGAAGTCATTAGGAGTGATCATAGTCTGGGGAGCACAGATTTAGCTTGCCCATGTTCCAATGTAGAATCACTTTCACAAGATATATACAGAACAAAGAAAATCATAAATTAAGACATATTCTTGATGGATGCATCACAGAAGCAGATACATTGAGATGGAGGAAGCTTTCCTATAGGCCCACAGTGTTACCATCTGGTGCCATCCTTAGTTCTTGGACTGGCAGAAACCAGTGTTCTGCTAAATTAATAGCTTTATAAACTAATATTCTTTATCACAGAATGCTAGCTCTAAGCTAATAGCTCCTGGGATTTTTAACTTATTTTCATGAGGTGTTAGTTCAGTTACAGAGTAGGGTAGAAAAGGGCTGTCCCAGAAGGCTACAACCAGTCCAAGATAAAGTAATTCACCTCTGAATGTGCACAATCCCCATCATCACTGAATCAATATTTCCCCTCCATCTACCCTTCTCTGCAGACACAGAAACTCCTTCCACAAGGTTTTTGTTCACAGCAGAAACAGCTTCTTTTCTAGAATTTTGGTTCACACACACCAGTCATCCACACATCTTGGCAGTTCATCAAATGAGCAAATGTGGAGTTACCCTATGACCCATTTAGACTAGTCTGAGATAGTCAGGAAAAAATAAAGGCTGTACGCATTCACATTGACGTCTGTCTGTGTCTGTAACATTTTTTTTGTGTGATAGTCCAAAGAGAGGAAGAATCCAAAACACTCATCAGTGGATGGATTTGTTAACAAAATGTGGTATGTCCACATAGTGGAATATTACTCTGCCACAAAAAGAGCAAAGTTCTGTGCTTTACCATGAGTAGATAATGAAAACATTATGCTAATTACTAAAGAGCCAGTCGCAGAAGACTGTTATGATGCAAGTGACTGCGTTAGTCCATGTTCTGATGCTGTGAAGAGATGCCATGGCCACAGCATCTGGATAGACAGGCAGCAGGTGGAGAGCATGACAAGGGGCTGGGCTTGAGCATTTGAAAGCCCAGAGCCCAACCCCAGTGACACACTTCCTCCCAAAAGGCCATAGCTACTCCAACAAAGCCATATGTCCTAATGCATTCACGTTGGAGTCTATGGGAAACATTCTTTTTTTACAGCATCCTTTTATTTATTTATTTTTCAATTTTATTGATTTTTATTGAGCTCTACATTTTTTTCTGCTCCCCTCCCTGCCTTTCCCCTCCCCTTCAACTCTCTCCCAAGGTCACCATACTCCCAATTTACTCAGAAGATCTTGTCTTTTTCTACTTCCCATGTAGATCTGATCTATGTGAGTCTCTCTTAGGGTCCTCATTGTTTTCTGGGTTCTCTGGGATTGTGATTTGTAGGCTGATTTTTCTTTTTTGCTTTATGTTTAAAAACCACCTATGAGTGAGTACATATGATAATTGTCTTTCTGGATCTGGGTTACCTCACTCAAAATAACGTTTTCTATTTCCATTTATTTGCCTGCAAAATTCAAGATGTCGTTATTTTTTTCTGTTGTCTAGTACTCCATTGTGTAAAGGTACCACATTTTCCTTATCCATTCTTTGGTCAAGGGGCATTTAGGCCTTGTATCTCTGGGGAGCCATTCTTATTCAAACAACCACAGTAATTATTGATATGAACTCCAAAATAGAAAAATCTGTAGAAGAAGAAAGTACATATGTAGTGGCTAGGTGTGGCAAACCCAGGGTCATGGAGCTACACACAGGGTGAAGTAGAAAAGAGTTTCTTCTTGAAATAGTGAAAATGTCCCCGGACAGACTGTGGCAATGGGAGCCTGTGTCTGTGGATATCTTTAGAGCATTGGATGGAGGGTTTAGCAGGTGACATGCATGCTCTGTGAAAGCTGTATCAGTAAAGCTTTTAAAAGTGGCCTCTGGCTCTTGCTCCCTGCACACCCTCCATGTGCGCACACTGGAAAACTGCTCGGAGATGCATTTCTGATGCTCCCCCATCGCCCTCTGGGCCTGTGAGAGTCAAGAAAGAAGTGGTTGCAGCTGACGATCCGAGAGGCCTCTTCTGCCCTTCAAGTTGTCATCATGTCTCTGCCTACAGGTTCACCTGTGTGGCTAATCCACCACAGTGCCGCTGCCTTCTTAGCCACAGACACTCTGCTCTAAACAGACAATGCCTTCGTAGTCAATACTGTGATCAGTCTTTATAAGATTCCAGCTCCATGGGAAAGAAAAGAACCACTTTATCTCCAAAGACCCTTTTCAGCAGTGACAGCTATGGGGTGGGGTGGAGGTCCTGTGGGGTTCCAGGGCCCCAGTGAGGCCCCCTCCTTCCTCACTAGTGCAGAGCCAGCCTTCGAGAAAAAAAAAGCTTCCAAAAAGCCTTGGGTCTTTCCATATGGGCAAAAGATTTCTCTACAGTGTCTGTTCGTAGTTGCAAAGCTTCAGGGTCTCTGGGCTTATGGAGACAGGCTGTCCTCAGTCCGTGACATGGATGCTCTCTAAAACATTCAACGTGATTACCCACAGGAGTCCTGCACAAGGTTAGACCTATTGATTATCTGTCATGGAGGGCAGGCTCACAAATCCCCATTCAAGTTAAGGTTTACTGGTGTGTGTGTGTGTGGGNGGGTCCTCACAAGTAGAGTAAGGGTGAGCAAGGGGAACATTTATAGGCAGTTAGAGGTTGCTAGGAGGAAGGGCTCAGGAGGCCCCGCCCCTCCCAGAATTTATGCGCAATGCTTGCTGAGATGAAGAGTTTTCCTTCAGTGGTTCAGCTGCAAGTGCTTCTCTGAACAACACTTAAATTTATCCGCCACAGTGCTATATTCAAGTATTTCTGTCTATCTGGGGGTGAATACACCTTTGTTCACACGTGGGCTGTGTGTCGGTGTGTGTGTGTGTTGGGGGGTGAATATAAGAGGGTTTACCTTTCCCTGCCTCATCCCCTGCTTCCTTGTTCCTTGGTTAGTACGACCTCCGCAAAGTTGGATGAAACTACTCAAGACTTCAGTTTCAGCTTGCAACATTGCTACTGGAGCTCAACCTGCTGAGTTATTCTCAAATTGCCGGGTCTTTCATGGCTTCTGCACCTAACTTTGCTGCTTTTGGTGACAGTACACGCTCTCAGATTCCTGAGAGACGAGCAGGAGTGCTTCTCGGCCGCCCACCCCCACGGCAGCTTTAAGCCCCGTGGTGTCTTCTAGGTGAGGCTCCTTTTCAGGACTCCAAGAAGACTCTGTCCACCAGGCTTCAGAATTTCAGCCTGGACCCAACTCCTTCAGTAACTTGGCCGAGACTGCCCTCTCATGGTCAGCTTGAGAACTTCACCTGCGGCCAGACATCTGGATCCATTTTCAGAAAGGATCACCTAACTGCAAGGGAAGGGGGTCCTCAGCAGGATTGGTGTCTTACCAATGTGTCTCCCAACACTCTGGAGCTTTGAGCTTCTCTCTGGAGAGACATTGCTCACTTCACGCTCCGACTTTCATCCAAGCAAATCTCGCTTGGAAAAGAAACCAAATTCAAGAGCCCCTGCTCTTCTCTGCTCCAGATGGAAATTGTTCTATGCTAATTATTCAAAGTGGGACGCTCTCTGACCACCTTATAGGGGAAAATGTTTGCGTTTCTAACGTGAGTCCGGTGCTGAGACTGGACCACCTGGGCCTCTTTTCAGATGCAAGCTCCCAGCCCTGGACTTCAACTGCAAAATGAAACCAGAAAAGCAAAAGCAATTTACGGACTGCTTGGTTTAGCTGTGAGATGTGAATACGGAACTATTACGCTGGAAAGTGGAGGGCTAAGCACCTATAGCACAAATTAATACTATCCACGCAAACTAAAAACTCACAGCCATTGGTCAACCTGGTGGTAATAATCCTGATTTTAGGGCCGGTGTAAGGATTCCAGCTAACCTCCTTTAGATTCAGGGTCAGGAAGGTTAGTCACCTGGTAATGTTTAAGGAGACTTGCGTTTTGATTCAGGAGCACCTAACTTAGCCTGTAGCTGCTGAAGCAAGTCAAACAAAGGGGGGATCGCCTGTTGCTTAGACAGACACATTCTTGGTTTTGACACGGAGCTGCGGTTCTTCAGGAAGCTGCTCAGATTCTGTGGTTGCTGCATAGAGACACAGACAAAACTTGACAATGCTCTCCAGGCAATCATGGTCGAGCCACAGGCAAACCACAGACTGGAGCGATGAATAAATGCCGCGGGATTTCAATTAGGAACTGTGAACAGTGGCGCGGGTTTAGAAGTCAAATGACACGTTTTTGATGGAGGAATTCCAGAAACTTGACTATGTTTCAGAGATTTACTACTACTGCTTTTTTCTTTAATAATGTTTGGGGAATTTAAACTTAAACAAATAAATGAGACAACTCCAATTATTTTTTAAAAAATTTTTTATTGAAAATACATTTTTTTCATACAACATATTCTGGTCATGGCTTCCCCTCCCTCAAGTCCTCCCAGATCCTACTCCTCCCATCCAAATCCACACCCTTTCTTTCTCTCATTAGAAAACAAATGTGGTACATTTATACAATGGAGTATTTACTCAGCTGTTAAAAACAACGGCATCAGGAAATTGGCTGGCAAATGGATGGAACTAGAAAAGATCATTTTGAATAAGGTAACCCAGACCCAGAGAGACAAACATGGGATGTACTCAGCAACAAGTGGACATTAGCTATAAAGCAAAGGAGAACCATGCTATGATCCACAGACACAAAGAACCTAAGTAACAAGGGGACTCAAGGGGTGGGGTGCATGAACCTCACTGTGAAGGCAAAATAGAATGGACACTGCCAGTAGATGGGGGGCAGGAAGAGGGTGGGGATGGGAACAGTAGAGATCGGGTTGGGGCAGGATGGAGGGAGAGAGTATTGGGAGAGACAACTGGAATCTGGGGGTGTCTCTGGGGTGAGCTGGAAACTTAGAACAAAGGACACTTCCAGCAATGGAATCTGGGGGTGACCCTAACTAAGACTCCTAGCAGTGGGGGATATGGAGCCTGAACCAGCCATCTCCTGTAAAGCAGGCAAGACTTCCAGGGGAGGGAGCTGGGACACCACGCCAGTCACAAACCCTTTGATTCACATTTTGCCCTGCCTACAGGATATGCTGGGGTAAAGATGCCACAGAGATTTTGGGAGTGACTGACTAATGACTGACCCAGCTGGAGACCCCTATCTTGAGAGGAAGCTCACCTCTGAGGGCCAGGACCTAAGATACCCCAGAGACCTAAGATAGAACCAGACACGACTGGGAAAAAGAAGTCAATGAAATGATTCCTAATAATATTCTGCTATTCTCATGAAATGGTGCCTAGCTAGCCCAACTGTCATCAGAGAGGCTTCACCCAACAACTGAGGGAAACAGATGCAGAGACCCACAGCCAAACATGAGGTGGAACTTGGGTGGGGAGGATTTAGGAGCCAGAAGGGTCAAGGACACCACAAGAAAACCTATTGCATGTGAACGTGCTAACAGAGCACTGCACACGCATCTATTTCTAATGCACGAGACAATGCATCTTTGCACTCACGTGTGTTTATATAATAGTGCATCTGTGTATAGCTGTAGGACAACACTCGTGTGTTTATATAATAGTGCATCTGTGTATAGCTGTAGTAGTAAATCCATGTGTGCTCTTAACGCTCATAGATTCACTATTACAGGAGTGACCATGGATACTGAATCTATGTGTACTTCTCTACTTGCGCTTTCATGTGTGCTGCTACACTAATACATACGTGGTCATGAGCATCCATGTATTCTGATGTGTTAGTGTCTTAGGGTTTTATTGCTCTGAAGAGACACCACGAGCATGATAATTCTTACAAAGGAAAACCTTTAACTGGGCCTGGCTTACAGTTTCCGAGATTTGGTCCATTATCATCATGGCAGAAAGTGGGGCAGCATGCAGGCAGACATGGTGCTGGAGAGGTAGCTGAAGTTCTACATCTGTCTCCACAGGCATCGGGAAGTGACAGTGACACACTGGTCAGGCTCGAACTTCTGGGACCTCAAAGTCCACCCCCTAGGGACACACCTCCTCCAACAAAGCGAGACTGATTCCAACAAGGCCACACCTCCTAATAGTGCCACTCTCTGTGGGCCTCTGGGGGCCATTTTTATTCAAACCCCCACTGCTAGTAATTTCACCAATACTATGACACCAATGTTATGACGTCAGTGTATACCACGCTGTTTCTGCACTGCTACTTCAATGTCCAGTTTATAATAATAGTCTCTCGTTCACTATTATCCCAGTAATTCTAGGAGCATTTTTAATGCCGTACCTCTGTGTGCGCTAGGCCTGTAATACAACATTCTTTCTGGTGTCCAGTTACTAACGTTAGTACTCTGTCCTTTCACATCCAGGCACACTGCTAGTCTGCAGACCTGTGCCCCTCTGGGCCAGTTCATGCATGCACAGAGCTGTACCATACTTCCCACCCACCTTGTTGTAAACACACATCAGTTTGCGGTGCAGGAATAGTATTTGGTTTTTGCACAGACACTGTCGTGCAGGGTGTATGAGGGATGCTCCAGCAGTACGTTCACGTGCACTGATGCCTTACTTCTCCACTAGAACTGCTATGTCCAGGTGCACCGCCAAAACAGCAACCTCGTGTGAACTTCCTTCTAGCAAATATATGCACCACTTCTGTGATATTGAACACAAGTATTACAATGTGTGGTGCGCTCGCTTCTGTCACAGAATGCGTGTGTGGTGCTCTGGTATCACAATGTCCTGTCTTCCTGTACCGATGTTTCCCTTTTCCCTGTGTATGTATACACACTGGTGTGTGCCTCTACTCCTACAAGCCCATGAAACGACGTCTGAGTTCAAGCCTGGGCAGAGCTGTATAAGCGCATGCGTCTGCGTTGCTGTAAATGCATATCAGCTTATGCTGCTGTGATAACATGCTGGATTTTTGCACAGACATCGCGTGTAGTATTTTAGTCATAGAATTGTGTGTGCTTCTCCACTAAGACATTCATGTGCTTGAGATACACTAATGTACCCTTGTATGCCAATGCTGTACTTTCAGGATTCCTGTCATAGGATTCCGTTCATGTGAGCTCTGGGTAACTGTGCCTCTGGGTACAGCTGTAGCTGTACATCCATGTGTGGTTTTACAAGCACATGAAGGATCGCTTCTGGAACCCTGAATACACATTCTCTAGTTTACTCGTATTACAGTGTGCTGTGCAGGACTAGGACCCTGGGGTGGACTGCTGTTCTCAGATATCCCTGGGTTCCGATATAAATACATAGAAACAGTAGCACTAGGTCATCCATATGCATGCCTCTAGCTCTGCACCAGTATTTCAATATCTAGTTATACTGCTAGAAGAATATTTTCATGTGTGCTGTGTTGCAAGGAGACCACTTGGCCACTTGTTCACTTCCCGGCTGCCCAGACCAGAAATAACCATACAGAAACCATATTAATTAAATCACTGCTTGGCCCATTAGCTCTAGTTTCTTATTGGCTAACTCGTACATCTGAATTTAACCCATCTCCATTAAACTGTATCGCGGCAAGGCTGTGGCTTACCAGATAAAGTTCTGGCATCTGTCTCTGGTGGAGCTCCATGGCTTCTCTCTGACTCTGCCTCCTTTCTCCCAGCATTCAGTTTAGTTTTTCCTGCCTACCTCTATTCCCTGCGTAGGCCCAAGACAGTTTCTTTATTAACCAATGGTATTCACAGCAACCAGAGGGGAATCCCACATCAGTGCTGCTTTCTAGAAAAACTATAATCACTTCTGCTACCATGAAGTGTAAGGTAGGCCGACTTTCTCTGTGTCCCAGCAGTCAGCTCTGTCCCACCAACCACTCCCAAATAACCACACAGAGACTTATTATTAATTATAAAAGATTGGAAAATGGGCCTGCAGCTTAGGCTTGTCATTAACTAGCTCTTTTAACTGAAATTAACCCATATTTCTTTTTTAAAAAAGATTTTTATTATGTATACAGTGTTCAGCCTCCATGTATGCCTACTTGCCAGAAGAGGGCGCCAGATCTCATTACAGATGGCTGTGAGCCACCATGTAGCTGCTGGGAATTGAACTCAGGACCTCAGGAAGAGCAGTCAGTGCTCTTAACCTCTGAGCCATCTCTCCAGCCCTAACCCATATTTCTTGTCCATGTTTTGCCATGTTACTTGGTACCTTTTCTCAGTAAGGCGAGTTCAGGCATGTCCTACTTCCTCTGCATCTCCTGACAACTCTTCTAATGCTGCCTTTCTTCTCCCCAGCATTCTCTCTGCCCCCCAAATCCTTCCTAACTACTGGTCACTTCGCTTCTTTATTAAGCCAACCACAGTAACACATATTCACACAGCATGAAGGAATATTCCACAGTGTAATTGCTTCTGGATGAGGTGCATTAGCAATACCAGCCATTCTTGCTGCTGTACCATTACTTCCATCTGTACCGTGTGCTTGACCATCCCAGCACACTGCTCTACTCTTTAAAAGGTGCGCACTGCTGTTCTAGTTAAGGTGGATGCAGAGCTGTGCAGGTACATACGTTTGCTTTGCTGTAAATGGACGTAAGTTTACACTGCAATAGCAGGGCATCGGATTTTGCAAATGCACCATTATGTGATGCTTTAGCAATGTCTTTGTGCATGCTGCTCTACTGGGACATTCATGTGCAGTGACCCTGTGTGCTCTTGTCTAGTTCTTCCATGAGAGCTGATGTCATACATCCATGAGTCATGCTATGGTATTATATTCATGTGAATTGTAATAATACATCTGTGTATGTCTGCATCACCCATGATCACTCATCTAATATTGAATATTCAATATTCAATCCACGGGTTCCCCCTTAGCTTGTGTTCCCACGGGTGCTGCTATACTAAGATACCCATGTGGATGGGTGTTCAGCACCTCCATGTGTTCTGACATGCTAATAAAACAATGGACACAACAATATGAGGACACTAATGTGCATTGCTCTAATTCTCCACTGGTACTTCAGTATCCTGGTTCACTGCTATAATAATATTCTCATGTGTGCTGTTTTCCAGTAAATCTATAATTATGTCTGTTACAGTGCATCTGTGTGTGGTGTAGTAAATCTATAATTGCATCTGTTACAGTGCATCTGTGCATGGTGTATTAGCAATACAACCCTTCCTTGTCAAGTTTTGTCTGTATCTATGCAACAACCACAGAATCTGAGCAGCTTCATGAAGAACCACAGCTCTGTGTCAAAACCAAGAATATGTTTGTCTAAGCAACAGGCAAGCCCACTTCTGTTCGATTTGCTTAGACAACTGCATCAATCCTAAATTAGATGCTCCAGAACCAAAACACAAATTTCCTTAAGCATTACCAGGTAACCTGACCCTGAAACTGAAGGAGGTTATCCAGCCTCAAAGTCAGGATTATTGTAGTCAAGTTGAGACGAAGCGTGAGTGAGAAATGTCACCCAAAGAGATACTCAAAGCTCCAGAGTGTTGGGAGACACAGAGGGAAGACACCAATCCTGCTTAAGACTCCCCTCTTTTGCAGATCCACTTTCTCAAACCGGATCCAGATGCTCTTGCCGCAGATGAAGTTCTCAAGCTGACCATGAGAGGGCAGCCGCGGCCAAGTTACTGAAGGAGTTGGTTCCAGGCTGAAATACTGCAGCCTGGTGGACAGCGTCTTGGAGTCCTGGAAAGGAGTCTCAACGAGAAGCGCTCCTTGCTGCTCCAGCTCAGCTCTCAGGAACCCGAGAGCGTGTACTGTCACCAAAAAGCAGTAAAGCTAGGTACAGAAACCACGAAGGGCCCCGTAATTTGAGAACAATGCAGCAGCAGTTTGAGCTCCAGTAGCAATTTGCAAGCTGAAACTTGAGCCTTGATTAACTTGAGTTAGCTTTCCAGCTTTGTGGAGCCTTGATTAACTTGAGTTAGCTTTCCAGCGTTGTGGAGGCTATAGTTGCCAAGGCGCAAGGAAGAAGGGGATAAGGCAGAGGAAGGGAAGCCCTCTTATATACAACCACACACACCAGAGATGCAAACAAAAGTATACTCACCCCCAGATACGACAGAAACAAACCACTCCGTGGGTCCATGGCACGGTGACCCATGAATTAAATGGTGTCATTCAGAGAAGCATCTGCAGCTGCAACGCCTAAGGAAAACTCCTCATCCGAGCAAGCGTTGTACATAAATTCTGGGAAGGGCGGGGCCTATGAGTCCTTCCTCAACCTTTAAGGTCCCCTCTCTTATCCTCACCCACTTGTGAGGACAACCCCCCACCCAACACACATATACACATTAACAAACCTTCACTTGGATGGGGATTTGTGAGCCTGCCCTCCCTCCATGACAGATAGTCAATGGAGGTCTCCTGTGGGTAATCACCTGCTAACTGTTTAAGAGGGCGTTGGCATGTCTTGGACTGAGGACAGCCTGTCTCCATAAGCCCAGAGACCCTGGAGCAGAGGGTGTTGCACTGCAAAGGGATACTGAAGAGGAATCTTCTGTCTTGATCTGTGCTAGTGAGGAATGAGTGGGACCTCACTGGGGCCCTGGGACCCCACAGGACCTCCACCCGACCCCATAGCTGTCACTGCTGAAAAGGGTCTTTGGAGATAAAGTGGTTCTTTTCTTTCCCATGGAGCTGGAATCTTATAAAGACTGATCACAGTATTGACTACGAAGGCATTGTCTGTTTAGAGCAGAGTGTCTGTGGCTAAGAAGGCAGCGGCACTGTGGTGGATTAGCCACACAGGTGAACCTGTAGGCAGAGACATGATGACAACTTGAAGGGCAGAAGAGGCCTCTCGGATCGTCAGCTGCAACCACTTCTTTCTTGACTCTCACAGGCCCAGAGGGCGATGGGGGAGCATCAGAAATGCATCTCCGAGCAGTTTTCCAGTGTGCGCACATGGAGGGTGTGCAGGGAGCAAGAGCCAGAGGCCACTTTTAAAAGCTTTACTGATACAGCTTTCACAGAGCATGCATGTCACCTGCTAAACCCTCCATCCAATGCTCTAAAGATATCCACAGACACAGGCTCCCATTGCCACAGTCTGTCCGGGGACATTTTCANACCCCATAGCTGTCACTGCTGAAAAGGGTCTTTGGAGATAAAGTGGTTCTTTTCTTTCCCATGGAGCTGGAATCTTATAAAGACTGATCACAGTATTGACTACGAAGGCATTGTCTGTTTAGAGCAGAGTGTCTGTGGCTAAGAAGGCAGCGGCACTGTGGTGGATTAGCCACACAGGTGAACCTGTAGGCAGAGACATGATGACAACTTGAAGGGCAGAAGAGGCCTCTCGGATCGTCAGCTGCAACCACTTCTTTCTTGACTCTCACAGGCCCAGAGGGCGATGGGGGAGCATCAGAAATGCATCTCCGAGCAGTTTTCCAGTGTGCGCACATGGAGGGTGTGCAGGGAGCAAGAGCCAGAGGCCACTTTTAAAAGCTTTACTGATACAGCTTTCACAGAGCATGCATGTCACCTGCTAAACCCTCCATCCAATGCTCTAAAGATATCCACAGACACAGGCTCCCATTGCCACAGTCTGTCCGGGGACATTTTCATTACTTCAAGAAGTAATTCTTACTGGGTGGTGGTGATGCCTGCCTTTAGGCCCAGCACTCAGGAGGCAGAGGCAGGAGGATCTCTAAGAGTTAGAGGCCAGCTTGGTCTACAGAGTGAAATCCAGGAGAGCCAAAGTTACAAAGAGAAATCCCGTCTTGAAAAAAAAAAAGACAAAAAAGAAGTAATTCTTTTATATTTTGCCCTTTCTGTATCTCTATGTTCTTTCTGGACATCACATTAATCTTCACTAACATCATAATGGTCTTTTGTGACTAGCTCTTTAGTAATTAGCATAATGTTTTCATGATCTACTCATGGCAAAGCACAGAACTTTGCTCTTTTTGTGGCAGAGTAATAGTCCACTATGTGGACATACCACATTTTGTTCACAAATTCATCTGCCGATGAACATTTGAATTCTGTGTTTCTTTGGACTATCAGAAAAATGCTACAAACACAGACAGATGAACATATATGACCTCTTTTTCTCTTGCCTGAGACTAGACTAGGGGGATCATATGGTGACCCCATGTTTAACAATCTGATAAACTGCCAGGATGTTTTCCAAAGTGGCTGCTGTGAACTAAAATTCCTGAAAAGCTGTTTCTGGCAGTGAACAAAAACCTTATGGCAGAAGTCTCTGTGTCTGCAGCGAAGGGTGGTGGATGTGTTGTTTGAAACAAAATTTCAATCATTTGATTTTAGCAATAAAGAGTCAGGAGCCAGATGCTGGGGTGACAAGCCGGCTAGTTCAGAGAGTCAGAGAAGCCACCCAGTTGACTTTCCTCCTTCATGAACTTCTCAAAAACCTCTCCTCTCTTCTACCATCTCAAGCCAACCCTTCAAACTCAATGTTCTCTCTATTCGTCCTCCTCACTCCCTCTTATTCTGTTTTTTTTTTTCTTACTAATCCCAAATCCTATGTTCACTTCCTGTCAACTGTCACTTCTTGACCTATGGCTGACTTTATTTAATCCTGTCTACACTGTTCAAGCAGAAAGCTCTTGGATTACAGGTGTGTGCTAGGGCTGAGCCATACTTCAACTAGAAGCAGGTCTTTCGAGTAAACAATGCATTCTCAGGGTTCACAGTGAGATCAAATATCCTGCAACACCAATGGGAATTTCTGTGCTGTAGAGGTTGGGATTTTTTTAGGTTCTGAGGCTAATTACTTTATCTTGGGCTAGTTTTAGACTTCTGGGACAGCCTTTCCTTGACCTGCAACTAAATCAATACCCCATAATGATAAATAAAAGCCCTAGAAGTTATTAAAACTAATTTGTGATAATAAATAAAAATCTCTCAGACGGTATCGTTTCGGCAGAACACTAGATTCTGCCAATCCAAGAGCTAAGGATGCCCTCAGACAGCAGCATCATGGACTTATAGGAAAGCTTCCCCTATCTCAATATAGCTGCCTCTCACACACACCCATCACTGTATTTTGAACTTGCCTTGATTTATGACTTTGCTTATTCTGTAAATCCATAATTGGAACATGGAGTTTGGGGCAACCTAAACCTGTGTTCCAGGTCTGTGGTCACTCATAATGGCTCCAATCAACTATTTTCAATGCCCTTTAAGAAGAGAGTTGTGGTTTTCACGTTGCCCATGGTCCATTTCTCCTTCCCACCATTGTGTGTGCTTTCCAACTGCTCCACTCTTGACACCCCACCTTTTGATTCTGACCGTCCTGATGTCTGTGAAATCCCTCTCCCTGGGAGTTTGATGTGTGCTTTCTGGATCACTATGACAAACTTTTGTCATGATCTTATTGGTCATCTGTGGATCTTTTTGGAGAATGTCTGTTCAGATCGATTGCCCACTAAAACATTGGATTGGCTGCTACTGAGTTGCAAGTGATATTTATATACTGTTGACACAAATCCTTTGTCAGATATGATTTTCAAGGATTTTCTTCCATTCTGAGGACTGTTCTTTCACCTTGTAGATGACATCATTTAATTCCAAGATACTCTCACTGTTTTCCTTTGTTGTTCATTCACTTGGTGTAATATTTAAGATTTTACCAAATCCACCGTCATAAAGATTCACCCCGTGTCTTCCTGGCACTGTGAAGTTTTCATTACAGTTAGGTCTGTGCCCAGTGTCAAGCGAAGTCCTGCATGGCTCCTGGTTGAGCCCCAAGTGCCCCTGTATTGGCTACTTTTCCCTTGGCCGTGACAAAGCACCTGACCCAGGGAGTCCTGGAAGGAAGGTTATTCTGCCTTGCAGTCAGGGAATGCAGTCCCTTGTGGTCGTAGCAGGAGCAGGGGCAGCTGGGGTGAGACACGACCGTCAGTCCTTCGTCTCTCCACCTCCGACTACGGAGCCGCTTTCCCCCTTTTAATTCAGTCCAGGGTCAAAAGAAACGGGTGCAAACTGTATTCTTCCCCTTCAGTTAAACCTTCCTGAAAACACCCCTGGACGCACCCAAAAGCGCATTTCCAGGCGATTCTAAACCCACTCAAGTTGGCAATGAAGATTAGCTATCACACCCTGAAGACTTATGTGCTAAGGACTTGTTCCTCAGTGGCACAACTGGGAGGTGATGGAACCTTTATGGGACCCAGCAAGGCCTTGAGGTCTTGGAGACAAACCCTGGAAGGGGGTCGGGTAGTCCTCAGTGTTCTTCATTCCTTAGCTTCCCTTTATGCTCCTATCCTGCTCAAGACAACTGATGATGGACAGAAACCTCCAAAAATGTGATCCCAAATAAGCCTGCTTCCTTTCTGAGTCGTTGATCTCATGTGTTCAGCAACAGAAGGCAGAAGGCACCGTGTGAGGCTAGGGTCCAATGTCATTTTCCTGTGCGCCTATACTGTGTCAGTGTGGCTTGGTGAGAATATTATTCTCTCCTTTGAAGAAGCTTGGCTTCTTGTCAAAAATCAGGTACAGATGAGTGGTTTGTCCCTGGACTCTGTTTGCTTGGTCTACATTTCTTTTATTACATTGCACTATTTTTAATTTTNAAAACACCCCTGGACGCACCCAAAAGCGCATTTCCAGGCGATTCTAAACCCACTCAAGTTGGCAATGAAGATTAGCTATCACACCCTGAAGACTTATGTGCTAAGGACTTGTTCCTCAGTGGCACAACTGGGAGGTGATGGAACCTTTATGGGACCCAGCAAGGCCTTGAGGTCTTGGAGACAAACCCTGGAAGGGGGTCGGGTAGTCCTCAGTGTTCTTCATTCCTTAGCTTCCCTTTATGCTCCTATCCTGCTCAAGACAACTGATGATGGACAGAAACCTCCAAAAATGTGATCCCAAATAAGCCTGCTTCCTTTCTGAGTCGTTGATCTCATGTGTTCAGCAACAGAAGGCAGAAGGCACCGTGTGAGGCTAGGGTCCAATGTCATTTTCCTGTGCGCCTATACTGTGTCAGTGTGGCTTGGTGAGAATATTATTCTCTCCTTTGAAGAAGCTTGGCTTCTTGTCAAAAATCAGGTACAGATGAGTGGTTTGTCCCTGGACTCTGTTTGCTTGGTCTACATTTCTTTTATTACATTGCACTATTTTTAATTTTATGTGTGTTATGTATGCAGGTATATGCATGTGGAGATCAGAAGACAACCTGTGGGAGTCTGTTCTCTCTTTCCATCATGTGGGTCCTGGGTCAGACTCAGAGCATCAGGCTTGGAGTCAAGCGCCTTCTCCTGCTGAGTCCTCTCGCCAGCCCTTGGTCTAGATTTGCATCCCTGTACTCATAGGACACTGTCACTCGTTCCTAGTAAGTTTCTCCGGCAGGGAGTGAGTCTCACAATCCTTTCCAGAGTTGTTTCTGGCTGTTGCTGGAATCCCACATGTATAGTTCAGGGTTGACTTAGGGATCCATACAAGCTGGGACACTGTAGGAGATCATGCGGAATTGTGTGGTGGAGAAGTCAGGTAGCGATTAGGAGATAATGACTCAAAGCGTCAAGACAGGCTCCTCTATCAGGGACCTCGGAGTGCTAGCCTTAGTGATCCCTCAGAGTTAGAAGGACAACTCACAGCAAGTGCGGGACTTAGATCTGAGGGTGAAAATAAACTCTCTACTACGTCCTTTTCTTCAACAGATTCTTTATTCTCCAGCTGTTCTCCCTTATTCTGTAAAGCTTCCAGTTTATATACACACGCAAAACAAAGGCCATTCTCTGAGCTTGGACATCCCTTTATCTTTGAAGATCCAAAATGTGATCTATATGAAAGACTCCTTTCCTGACTGCATGTCCTGACGAATGGAAGATAGTCGCAGGGAGGTGGCACCTAATGTATCTCAGGAAATGAAGTGGAGATCAGACTGTGGGAACCAAGGTTATTGACTGCATGACTAAATTTCCTACTGGAGCTCTCAAAGTGTGTGTGTGTGTGTGTGTGTGTGTGTGTGTGTGTGTATGACCCAATATACCAATACACGGGAAAGAATTGTGCCCAATAATCCATACTCTGCTGAATCTTGCACAAAGGGCGAATGCTTATGGCCTCACAAGAGATTTACTGTAAGAATCAGCCGATATACAAAAGGAGGTAGACCCCAGCGCCTTGCAAACTGGGTTTATCACCATCAGAACGCATTCATCTGGTGGGTCAGCCTTCTGCTCTATCTGCTGAAATCTCACCACATGATTCCTGTGGACCACAGCACTTATCACAACCGCTGGGGACTGTGGATGAAGAGAGGAGAGGAGGGTGGAGTCTCTAAGGCCTTTTCTCTAAACACATTGGTTTTGGGTGCTCAGTGGGGAACTCAGCTGGACAAAGGAGCATTCATTCTAAAATCTGCACCATTGAGTTCTAGTTCACCTCTGAGGCCCATGCTCCATGAATGATGAGACTTTTATCAATAAATGCCTGTCGTTCATTGCAAAATCTCCAGATTGTATAAAACTAGCAGGTGGTAAAAATAAAACAGCAAGCAGAGTCAATAAAAATAATCATGTGAGAAATGAGACCTTAGAATCCGTTAATGATTAAGCAGGGTGGTGGTGGTGCAAGCCTTTAATCCCAGTACTCGGAAAACAGAGACTGGAGGATTTCTGTGAGTTGGAGGCCAACTTGACCTACAGAGCAAGACCCAGGAGAGACAGGGCTAAATAGAGAAACCTTGTCTTGAAAAACTAAGAGCAAAACGAAACAAAACAAATAAGGAAAAAGGAAAATAAAAGAATCCAGCAATGGCTAAAATTGGGGAAAGTCTTTCTTAGACTCCATTTTGCAGGGGGAATACTGTACAGTTCATTGAGTGCCCACTAACATGGGCACAGCTTCTAACTCTCACAAAGCAGAGGATAGATGCTTTCTCCTTTCTTTCTTTTTTCTCTGTGTAGCCCTGGCTGTCCTAGAACTCTCTGTAGACGAGGCTGGCCTCGATCTCACAGAGATCTGCTTGCCTCTGCCTCCCAAGTGCTGAGATTTAAGGCGTGTGCCACCACCACTGCCCATCTAATCAGCCACACTTTACAAGTCTCTAGCGGAGTCATGATAAAGAGAGATGTTTAGAGTGTCTAAGTGATGCTAAAATGTTCTGTTCTAACAGATGATGTCACTCCCAGAGTGGTCTTTGTTGTTCTCAACTTTGAGGGCCACCAACGTACTTGTCATTAAGAAGCTGTCCTGCTCAAGAAGGCAAAGAGCCAGCCTCTTTCAAAGCCAAGTATCTACATGATTTAATCCAGTTTTAGGAAACGGTCTTTACAATGAGCAATTAAAGCTTGGTTAAGGAATTAACCACTAATGAGTCATTAATTCTAAACCACTATTGTACAGTTAACAAGCTGAGTCCAGATTTTTTAAGAACCGGTCCCCAGTGAGGGGGACAACGTTAGCTGCAAAGCACACCATGGCTCCGCCTTTCCCAGGCCGGTTAGAACAGTAGCTAAGCACACAGCCACTGTGAGCTGTGAATTAATAGCACCCCCATGAACTCTTTCTCTGCACACCTCTGGGGAGGTGGGGGTTCTGTGCGTAGCCTATGAACCTGCTGCGGTTGGAGAGTTCTCAGAACAGAGACAGAGAAGTGGGTAGGGGTGGGGCTAGAAGAGAGGTTAGGCTCTGAGGTAGGGAAGATGGATTCATCACCACCAAAGGCAGGGGCTCCAGAGCTGCAGGGTCTGCAGCCCAGAGGTTGTCCTTGTACACTGCACACAGGAAGGGTGTGCTCATTGGCAGCTGCGCTCTGGCAGTTCTGCACTTACAATGTCAGATCTAGGAAGGGAGACTGGGATTGCTTCCCTCCCTAGCCAGATCCTAGATGAACTGGGATGGAGGGCGGGACTTACGTACAGTATGATGTTTTCAATTTCTGCTACTATTAAATATATGTTTAAAATAAATGCAGGATGCTCTTGATTTGGTTGTCAACCTCTGGCTGAAACTCTGTCTCTCTGCTCCATCCCACTTACCCCAGATGTGGCCCTTCACTGTCCCAGGTTCAGATCTGTCTGAACAAGATTCGCCACCAAGGGTCAGAAATTGAGGAGGGTATGGGCTGGGGACACAGCTCAGAATCACAGGGCTCCAATCAAGGGGTACCCTGCTCTGCCACTGCTCTCTGGACCCTGGGATCTGAATTCCTTTGACTGGAAGAGACTTCTCTGGGAGAGAAATTGGGCACCATCAAAAGCCTAGAGCCTTGGCATGGTGAGAAACCAAATCCCTGCTTGCAGGGCCTCTCCTGGCACTGGTGATGCATATCTTTAAGCCCAGCACTTGGGTGGCAAAGGCAGGAGCATCTCTGTGAGTTCAGCTGAGTCTACAGAGCTAGTTCCAGGACAGCTCTGCTGTTACGCAGAGAAACCCTGACATGAAAAACAAAAACAAACAAACAAACAAACAAAAAAGGAAAGAAAAAAACTGTATCTTGGGGATAGATAGGAAAGGGTATGACCATCTTGACTCTGCCCTCTTCTTTGCTGCCCATTCTGATGCTCCCTTCTCTACTCTCTTGGGCTCTGCACTGCAGCCAAACACATTCTCAAAAGTAGAAAAGAAACTGCAGACCTGCTGCCCTGCAGCTTCTGGCCAGGGCAGACCTGGAGTTCATCTTCAGGATGGGGGGGGCTCTCCAAAGTCTTCCTCTTAAAAGGACTAGCCCCAGCCCCAGTTAAAGCCTCCCTCCATCTGGGCTTCATCTCAGTACTCAGAACAGCTTCCCCACCCTTGAAGTCTGTAAAACTATTCCCAACTGGTTCTTGCTTTCATGTTTATA
>LOEQ01000438.1:341998-355056 GCA_001685075.1 Bramus lutescens | reverse complement strand
TCCTGGGGTAGGTTGATCCCGAATTTCCTGAGAAACCGCCACACTGATTTCCAAGAGAAACCTTATTTAAAAAAAAAAGCCTAAAATCCTCCTAGCTTATCACCTACCCTGCTGCTGGGCCCTCACCTCAAACCCAGTGGACTTACTGCTCAGGGGCAAGCCATGCCAATCAGAAGAACAGAGACAGGCTGAACCAAAGGCCAAGCTAGCCAGCAGAAGGCCAGCCTCCCAACTTGAACAGAAACTCCCTACTAGATCAGAAATCACATTGACCACAAAAAATCCAGGCCACAATGACCAAAAAACCAAAAAGGAAACAAAAGCTGTCTTAGTTAGGCTCTCTATTGCTGTGAAGAGACACCATGGCCACGGCAGCTCTTATAAAGGAAAACATTTCATGGGGTGGCTTACTTACAGTTCAGAGGTTCTGTACATCATCAACATGGCGGAAAGCAAGGCAGCATGCAGGCAGAGAAGTGGGGCTAGAGAAGGAGCTAGGAGTTCTTACATCTTGACTCACACTCAACAGGAAGTTGTCTGGGACACTGGGTGTGACTTGAGCATATATGAGACCTCAATGCCCACCTCCACAGTAACACACTTCCTCCAACAAGATCACACCCATTCCAACAAAGCCACACCTTCTAGTAGTATCACTTCTTCTGGGGGGGGGCATTTTCAGTCAAATCACCACAGAAGCCAAGGAACAAAACATCCACTCAACAAAGACAATTTTAGAAATCAGTACCTAGAGCTATCATCATCCCAATCCTAGATGCCTAGATGCCAGTGTAAGAATACAGCCAACAGCAGTCAGGGCAATATGGCAACACCAGAGCCCACCTTTCCTATGACAACAAGATCTGAATACGCCAATGCAGCTGAAACACAAGAAAATGACTTTAAAAACAATGTTATAGAGACAATGGAGGTCCTTAAGGAGAAAATAAAGAAATAGAAGAAAGGACAAACAAAAATATTGGAGAAAATGAGTAACTCTCTTAAAGGATGCAAGAACAAACAGGTGAAAGAAATTATTCAAGACCTGACAACTGAAATAAAAGTAATAAAAAACAAAAACTGGGGGAATTCTGGAAAAGGAAAATCTGAAAAAGCAAATAGGAACTACAGATACAAGCATCAGCATCAAAATACAAGAGGTGGAAGAGAGAATCTCAGGCATTGAAGATACTATAGAAGAAATAGATTTATCAGTCAAAGAAAGTGTTAAATCTAAAAGAAAACACAAAACATTCAGGAAATCTGGGACACTATTGAAAAGACCAAACCTAAGAATAATAGGAATAGAAGAAGGAGAATGATCCCAGCTTTAAAAAGCCAAGAAAATGTATTTAACAAAATTATAGAAGAAAATTTCCTTAACCCAAAGAAGGATATGCATATAAAGGTACAAGAAGCTTACAGAACACCAAATAGATTGGACCAGAAAAGAAAGTACCCCCCCACTCCCACCACATAATAATCAAAACACTAAACATATAGAACAAAGAAAGAATATTAAAAGCCTGAACAGATGTCTTTTAGACTCTTAGAGACCATGGATGCCAGTCCAGACTACCATACCCAGCAAAACTTGTAATCACCATAGATGGAGAAAATGAGATATTCATGACAAAGTTCAATTTAAACAAGATCTCTCCACAAATCCAGCCCTACAGAAGGTACTAGAAGGAAAACTCCAACCCAAGGAAGTTATTACACCCATGGAAACATAGGCAAAAAATAATTTCACATCAGCAAAACCCAAAGAAGGGAAATGTACACACTACTATTACTACTACTACTACAAACGACAACAACAAAATAACAGGAATTAACAATCATTGTTCATTAATATCTTTCAATATAAATGAACTAAATTCCCCAATTAAAACAGGCTAACAGAATGAATATAAAAACAGGTTCCATCCTTTTGCTGCATACAAGAAACACACCTCAATATTAAAGATAGACATTACCTCAGAGTAAAGGGTTGGAAAAAGATTTTCTAAGCAAATGTCTTTAAGAAGCTAGCTGGTGCAGCTATTCTAATATCTAACAAAATAGAATTCAAACAAAAATTAATCAAAAGAGATAGAGAAGGACATTTCATACTCATCAAAGGAAAAATCCAGCAAGATGATATTTCAATTCTTGATATCTATGCCCCAAATGCAAGGGCACCCACATTTGTAAAAAAAAATACTAAAGCTTAAATCATACATTTAATTTCATACATCGATCATGAGAGACTTCAGCACCCCACTCTCAGCAATGGACAGGTCATCCAGACAGAAACTAAACAGAGAAATAATTTAGCTAACAGACATTATGAATCAAATGGACCCAACAGATACCTATAGAATATTTTATCCAAATACAAAAGAATATAACTTGTTCTAAGCACCTCATGGAACATTATTCAAAATTGACCACGTACTCAGTCACAAAGCAGATCTCAACAAACACAAAAAAATTGAATAGCCCCCCTGAATCCTATCAACCCACCATAGATTAAAGTGGATTTTTAACAACATGGGAAACAACAGAAAGCCTACAAACTCACAGAAACTGAACAACTCCCTACTGAATGAGTACTGTGTCAAGGCAAAAATAAAGAAAATAAAAACTTTCTAGAATTCAATGAAAATGAATGCATAACATACCCAAACTTGTGGTGCTAAGAGGAAAGTTCATAGCACTAAGTGCCTCCATAAAGAAGCAGCAGAGATCTCATACTAGCAACACAATGGCACAGCTGAAAGCTCTAGAACAAAAAGAAGCAAACACACCCTAAGAGGAGTAGAAGGCAGGAAATGATCAAACTGAGGGCTGATATGTAGTTTGAATGTAATTGACCCCCATAAGCTCATAGGGAGTGGCAGTATTTGGAGGTGTGACTTTGTTGGAGTGGGTATGGCCTTGTTGGAGGAAGTGTATCACTGTGGGAGCAATATTTTAGGTTTCCTATGCTCAGGATACTGCCAGAAGGTAGAGAAGGAGAAATGTCATGGAGCTGCCAGAGACAGACATGCTAAATCTTTCCCAATAAGCCACTGCCACGTGGCAATATACAAATTAATAAAAATGGGTTAAATCAAGATGTGAGAGTTAGCCAATAAGAGGCTAGAGCTAATGGGCCAAGCATTGTTTTAATTAATACAATTTCTGTGTGGTTATTNTAAATCAAGATGTGAGAGTTAGCCAATAAGAGGCTAGAGCTAATGGGCCAAGCATTGTTTTAATTAATACAATTTCTGTGTGGTTATTTCTGAGCTAAACTAGCCAGGCAGCCGGGACGAACAAGCGAACAAGCAGGCTGTCTGCTTGCAACAACTGCCCAGTATCTCAGTCAACTTCCTGTGATCTGCATGTCAAGACGTAGCCAGCACCACATCTGTCTGCACACTGCCATGCTGCCCACTATGACGACAATGAACTGAACCTCTGAAACTGCAATCAAGCCACTCCAATTAAATGTTTTTCTGCTGTGGTCATGGTGTCTCTTCACAATAATAAAATCCTAACTAAAACAGCTGAGATCAATAAAATAGAAACAAAAAGAACAATACAAAGAATCAATGAAACAAAGAGTTGGTTCTTTGAGAAAAATCAAGATGAAAAGATCATTATCCAAATTAACTAAAAGACAGAGAGAGAATACCCAAATTAACAAAATCAGAAAGGAAAAGAGGGCATAGCAACAGACACCAAGAAAATCTAACGAATCATTAGGTCATACTTCAAAATCCTGTACTCCACAAAATTATAAACCTAAATAAAATGGATAATTTTCTCAATAGGTACCAATTACTCAAGTTGAATTAAGATCATATAGACAATTTAAATAGACCTATAGCCACCAAGGAAATAGAAGCATTTAAAAGTCTCCCAACCTCCCCACCAAAAAAGCCAAGGGCAAGATGATTTTAGTGCAGAATTCCACCAGACATTCAAAGAAGACCTAATGTCTCAAATTATTTCACAAAATAGAAACAGAAGGAACATTGTCAAATTTATTTATTTATTTTATGAGGCCACAGTCACCCTGATACCCAACTGCACAAAGATTCAACAAAAAGAATTACAGACCAATTTCCCTCATGAACATAAATGCAAAAATACTCAATAGAATAATTGAAAACTAATTCCAAGAACACATCAAAAAAATCATCCACCATGATCAAGTGGGCTTCAACCCAGAGATGCCAAGATGGTTCAACATACAAAAATCTGTCAATATAATCCACCATATAAACAAACTGAAAGAAAAAGAAATCACATGATCATCTCATTAGATGCTGAAAAGGGCTTTGACTAAAATCCAACACTCTTTGTGATAAAAGTCTTAGGGAGATTTTGGATGTAAGGGACATACCTAAACATAATAAAAAGCAATTTATAGAAAGCTTATAGCCAACTTCAAATTAAATGGGGAGAAATTCAAAGCAATTCCACTGAACTCAGAAACAAGACAAGGCTGTCCACTCTCTCCATATTTATTTATATTTAATATAGTACTTGAAGTTCTATCTAGAACAATAAGACAACAAAAGGAGACCAAGCAGATAGATACAAGTTGGAAAGGAAGAAGTCAAAGTATCACTATTTGCAGATGATATAATAGTATACATAAGCAACTCCAAAAACCTACCAGGAAACTCCTACAGTTGATAAATATCTTTAGTGAAGTGGTTGGATACAAAATTAACTAAAAAAAATCAGTAACCCTTCTATATATAAATAATAAACAGGTTGAGAAAGAAATCAGGGAAACAACACTCTGCACAATAGCCACAAATAATATAAAATATCTTGGGGTAACTCTAACCAAGGGAGTGAAAGACCTGCATGATAAAAACTTCAAGTCTTTGAAGAAGAAAACTGAAGAAGACATCAGAAGATGGAAAGATTTTCCATGCTCATGGAACAGTAGTATTAATAGACTAAAAATGGCCATCCTACCAAAACAATCTACAGATTCAATGCAATCACCTTCTGTTGCAGGACATTTGATCACATTGTGTGAAGATTTATCTCTGTCCTTTCTTGCCTGCCTAAGACACTTCTGATTGATTTAATAAAGAGCTGAATGGTCAATAGGTAGGCAGGAAAGAATACGTGGGACTTTCAGGCAGAGTTAGTAACTCTGGGAAGAATCTGAGGATTCACCAGCAAGACACACAGGAAGTCAGATGTCATTGTGGAGGAGAGGTAACAAGCCATGCAGCAGAACATAGATTAATATCAATGGGTTAATTTAAGTTATAAGAACTAGTTGAGAACAGACCTAAGCTAGGGCCAAGCTTCAATAATTAATAAGAAGTCTCCATATCATTATTTGGGAGCTGGTAAGTAAAAAAAAAAAAAAGACTAACCATAGCTTTAAAATCTCAACACAATTCTTTATAGACCTTAAAAGAATAATACTCAACTTCATATGGATAAACAACAAACAAACAAAAACCCAGGGTAGCTAATATAATCCTATACAATAAAAGACCTTAGGGAGGCATCATGACCCCTGATTTCAAGCTCTACTGCGGAGTTGTAGTAGTAAAAACAGCATGGTGTTGCCATCAAAACAGACACATTGATCAATGGAATTGAATCAAAGAACCAGTCATGAATCCTCATACCTAGAAACCAGAAATATATAATGGGGAAGAAAGCATCTTCAACAAATTGTGCTGGTATAACCTGCACAAAACTCAAGCCCAGATGAACCAATGACCCCAACATAAAACCAGATACACTAAACCTGATGGAAGAGCAAGCATAGAATAGCCTTGAATGCACTGGCACGGGAGACAACTTCCTGGACAGAACACCAATTGCACTAGCACTAAGATCAACAATTAATAAATGGGGCCTCATGAAACTGAAAAACTTCTATATGTCAAAAGATACTGTCAATAGGACAGAAAGGCAGCTAACAGAATGGGAAAAGATTTTCACCAACTCAGCAACTGTAATCTTGCTACCATTATGAATCATAATGTAAATATCTGATGTGCAGGATATGTGATATTTGACCGCCAAAGGGGCCTCGACCAACAGGTCGAGAACCACTGGTTAACAACTGTCTGACTAATACAGTGGGTTATTTCTGAAGCTCTAAAGTAGTTTGTTTTCCCTGTATAGCTTACAGACTCGTTCATTAATTTCCCACTAATTAATTAAAGAATCTGATTATAGGGGAAACAAAACCAGTGCTGCAAATCAATTCTGCTGAGTCCAGACTGCTCTCCTGTGTGCACTTTGCTTACTTTGAGGGGTAGTGGAGAAGACATGCAAATATACCTCCCATACATACATGTTCATAAGCTCACGCATCCATGTGGACAGGTGGGCGTGACTGAGCAGACTGAGTTTCCCTGTGTGAGCAGATACTTCAGCATCTGATTTCCCACTCTGCTTCTTGACTGTGGATGCAAGATGAGCAGCTACTTCAATTCTTACTGCTACAATTCTCCCCACTACAAGGGCCTATAACCTTGACCTGTCTTTCAAATTAAAATGAAGTTGAAGAGATCTTTCAAAACCATGAAGAAAACGAGAATAAAGCAAGAAAAGAGACCAAAAGAGAAATGAATTGGAAAGTAGGAATGTAATTTCTTTGGGCAGTGTTTTTTTTTTTCTTAATGGAAAGCCAGCAAAAGACAGCGTTGGTGATTTTGAACCTAGAAACAAGATACTCCCTGGAGACGAGGGTAGACAATAATACTGCCTGATGCCTAAATCCGTATCTTCCTCAGTCCCCTTTGGAGACCTCCATCACTTACTGTACCGTAAGCTTCACATGGTGCCCTTGTTTGATCTGTCACTGTACCCACATTCAGACACAGATCCCTCGGAAGACTCAGCATTAGCTTTGTATTATTACTCTGGAGAAGGAAATTTGGGTTTAAGCTTCCAAACTGTAAACATAATCTTGTGTGAAAACTATGAGTGGAAAATAATTAGTGGCTCCTTGGAATATTCTTAATCAAAGAGCTTAGGAAACATGATTTATGCTATATAAACAACCAAGATCCCTACACTCCTTTTTTCCTTTTGTTCGGTTGGTTGTACTGTTGTTAGTTTAAATAAAGCTCTCAAAATCTCAAAAGAAAAAAAGAGTCACATCTTGGATTAAATTTCAGAAGTTAAGATGAAGGTTGGGGAGGTAGCAGCTGGTAAGGTGACTACTGCTAAGCCTAATGACTTGAGTTCCATCCCTGGCATTCACATGATGGAGAGAATCAATACTGCAGGTTGTCCCCTGCCCTCTGCTTGTGCACTGTGGAGTGCACACACACACACACACACACACACACATAAAATATAATAAAAAATTTTGAAGATGGCATATGGGGCTGGGGAGATGACTCAGTGGTTGAGAACACTGGCTGCTCTTCTAGAGGACCCAGATTCGATTCTTGGCATTCACATATCAGCTCCCAACTATCTGTCATTGCAATCCCAGGGGATCCAAAGTCCTCTGCCCTCTTCTCACACTGGATGCTCATCCAGGCAAAACATCTATACACCTAAAATAAAAGTGAAGGGAAAACATTTCAAAGATGACAGCAAAGGGATAGAAGGCAGGGCCATGAGGACAGCACACTGTGAGCAGTTTCTGGCATACCACACGCAGTATGAACATGCAGCCACAGCAGACATGGAAATGTATTGTCTAGGTCAACCTGGACTTAACACTCTCTACTTCCAGCTTTGCTCATTCCAGTGTCATAATAGCAAACATGGAGAACACTTGCTAGCTACCCAGCCAGCACACAGCCTCCTACTTATGAGAAGAAAGGGGGTTTGTTTTTTACATTTTTGTCATTGTTATTGTTGTTTAGGCTGTGATACAGCAAGTAGCAATGCCTCATTCTAGGAAATGACACTTGTGTTTCCCTGGCTGCCAGGAGTATCATGTCACAGACGTCTAATGAAAACACAATTACTAGGTTTCTGAGAAAGCTTTGCTTCTATAGTATAGACCCAGCCTCTTCTGATTCTCTTCTTGAAGTGGGCTGTTGACTAGAGCCACGGTGGCAATTCTGGGACTAAAATCACAAACCATCCTAAATCCTGGGATCCCTTTGCTGGCCCCCACTGCCTGCCTCTAGATGTTTTGTGATATGAGAGAAAAATTAAACCTCCATCCTCTTTTTTAAAATCCCTGTAAAGAATTGCTTTTTAATTTTAAGCTATTGAGTCTGGAGCTCACTCATTTGGCTAGGCTAGCTGGCTAGTAAGCTCCAGGGATCCTCTGGGCTGAAGGAGCAGAAGGAGCTCCCAAAACACTTTGGCCACTTCCTTTCCCTACATGGGTGCAGGGGGATGGCATGCTTGCATGGCAAACTGACTGGGACATTTTCCCCAACTTCATCTAGAAAAGTTTTTCTTTTATATTTAAACATACAACCAGACAGCACTCAGGAAAAGTAAGACATGGTGTCAGCATCAGAAAGAATCTCTATCATCCTCTTTCTGAAAGTATGAGTGGTCCATTTATGGCACTTCATTGGACATTGATCAATGGCCTCCTACATCCCTTGTGATGACAGTATGGTCTGCTTCTTTCCAACAGCCACGTGTCATACAATGTCTGTGGGCATGTACAGTGGCAAAGTGTCTTAGTTAGGGTTCCTATTGCTGTGACAAAACACCATGACCAAAAAGCAAGTTGGGGAGGGAAGGGTTTATTCATCTTACACTTCCACATCACTATTCATCACTGAAGGAAGTCGGGACAGGAACTCAAACAGGACAGAATCCTGGAGGCAGGAGCTGATGTAGAGGCCATAGAGGAGCTGCTTACTGGCTTGCTCAACATGACTTGCTCAGTCTGCTTTCTTTAGAGCCCAGGACCACCAGCCGAGGGATGGCACCTCCCACCATGGGCTGGGTCCTCCCCCATTGATCACTAATTGAGAAAATGCCTTACAGCCAGATCTCATGGAGGCATTTCCTCAACTGAGTTTCCTTCCTCTCTGATGACTCTAGCTTGGGTCAAGTTGACACACAAAAGCAGCCCGTACAGAAGGGAACTGGGGTAAGTGGAGAGATATTTTAACCGGTTCTTATTTAAGTGGATTTAAGCAGAAGACACCAGCTGGAGAGGCGAGGAACTGCGGTATGGGGTGGGTGGGGGAGCAGAGTCCACGGTTGTGGACCTCCTGTGAGCAGCCCAGTTGGAAGGAGTGAATGTGGCACTTCCCACACTGGGCTTGGATTATTCCCCCATCCTTCCGAGCTGGGTCAAAATGCTCTGTGACAATGGAGCATCCCCAGTGCAAACTGAAGGGGGGGTGATTTGAAGTTGTAATCTGTACTGCACTACCTGAGCAGCCTATTTGGCATTAAGAACCTTGAATCCAAGTGAAGATGCCCCATCACCGAGAGCTATCCACTTTATAGCACTTGACAAACCTGAGGCGGTTATTGTTTTCTTGCCATTGGGATGCATCCTCTTCGTCATCCCCTGCTTTGTGGGGATTTCTCAGTGCTGTCTCCTGTTAGACACAATCACCTTGCTGCGTACACAGCCGGTGGGTATGCTGTAGACTGCTGTCCTGTAGTGTGACCCCACCCCACCCTTTTCCAGAACTCCAGGCTGAAGCCTAGTAGGTCTTCAGGTCTTCAGCCTAAGAGAGTGCAAAAATCCAAGTAGAAAAAAAATTTTTTTAAGGGAGAGAGAGACATCTGTTATGTGTGGTTGACCACATCTTTGGTAGAATCCGGTGATTTTAATGCCACAGTCTCAAAGTAGAAGCCTGAAAACTACACTTCCCAGCTGTCCCTGCAGCTAGATACAGTCATGTATACTCAGCGGCTCACCAGTCGGACACATTCAGTTATGACTGATTTATGGGTGAGCTCCAGTGGAAGAAGCCGCCAGGGCTCCATGTGCATCAGGCAGGTGATGAGAGGCAGTGCCTGCTGGGTGGGAGGAGCCTAACTCCCAAATGATGGCAGGTGGACTTTCAGTGAGCTTGACAGTAAGGGGCCCTGAAAAGGACAGCAGAGTTGAGAGAACTGCTCTTATGTCTCTGCCAGAACCCAGGAAGAAAAGTGACTTCTGCCAACACAGGATGTACATCTGCTCTCGGGAGACCCTAGCAAGCAAGTGGTAATCTCACTGGGGTTATTCCACCGTTGGCTCCTTGTCTGCCCGCAACGCCACTGTCAGGGAAGGCCTCTCCAGGGTCTCTGTGTGAGTCTTTTCTTCTTCCTGTTGGAAGGTGGGGCCTTCTATGTTTACCCTCTTTTATTTGTAGCATGAGGTTTTAGCTTACACAACTCATGATCAATCTTGTTTGTTTATTTAGTTCAGTTTCAGTGGTTGTGTGGGGGGGGAGCATGTGTTTGAGTGTGTGAGCGCACACTCAGAGGCCAAAGGAGGGTACTGAGTGCCCTACTCTGCCATGCTCTGCCTTGTTCCTTTGAGACAGCATCTCTCACTGAACCTGGAGCTAGACTGACAGCCAGCAAGGCCCAACAATCCTCCTGGCCCTGCCCCCCACAGTGATGAGGTTACAGAGTGGGCACAGCCACACCTGGCTTCTTATGTGGGTGCTGTGTACAAAACTCAGGTATTTGTGCTTGTGTAACAAGCACACATAATTACCCACTGAGAGTGTCCCCAGCCCTGGGAGGTTCTTGTGACAGAGGCCCCAAAGAGCCCAAAGGCAGAGAGTAGGGGACCTAATGCAGTCAAGACCCAGGGAAGATGTATCTTGCAGCTCTCAGTTTGGGTGAGTTTGGAATCAACAAGGTTTTTAACGATACTAGAGCACATGAGCTCTTCAATGTTTTGCTGATGCAACAGGAGCGAGATAAATCTTTTTAAGGTTTCAAATGCAATTTTTCCTAAGAAGAGAGTCTGAGCCATATGGCAACAAGTTTCAAAATCTGTTCATGTGCAAATGTCATGATAAAAATGGGGCCGGGAGGTGTTCATGGACAGCCAGGACACATTCTTCGAAAACAGGAGGGAAGTCTCCTGAATTCATCTTTTCACTTTGTGAGGAACCCGAGTGGATCCGGCCTGGTGGAGTCCTACTCCTCTCAAAATCAAAAACAAAACAAAAATAAAAACAGTATTGCTTGCTACATATGCTGAAAGAAGGTTTAAGATGGAGTGATACAGAAAACATGTTTGGGTTCCATTTCCATCTACCACATGACCTTGGGAAAGTCACCTGACCTCTGTGATCTTTTGTCTCCTCATCTGTTAAAGAAAGGTTAGCATTTTCAGATCCTGGGACCATCCCGAGGATCGTATCATGACATCAACAACACGCCAAGTTGCACATGGTAAGGACTAAAGATAAGGGAATCACTAAGTGATGGAGAAGACCAGCTTTCATCTCCAGGCCATCTGATGACATTACTCGCTGCTAGAACTCGCTACGCTGCCCTCAGGTGACAGCTGGTGATTCCTCCTGCCTTAATCAGTGAGCACTAAAGTATATGGTCAAGGTGTGTTTTGAGCTCTGCCATCCTATCTTTTCACTTGGAGTTGAAATAGGAGGACAAGTTGCCCTTTGGGCAATGTGATTAATTAAGCTTTTATTGTGAATGGTAGCAGGCTGGAGCCCTGAATCCAATCAACAAAAAGCCTAGCTGGAAAAAGTATTCATTGGAGTGCTTTTTCGGCTGTTGTTCACAGAAACAAGTTCAAACCAGAAGATGCTGCTTGAAAATCATGAGTTTAGTCACGGTTGAAAGATACAAGAATCGTTAAGTAAATCGCACAAAGAAAATCCGGTTGATGGTCCAGTAGAACTGATGTTTGCAGAGCGCAGTCTCTGAAGGGTTTTGTTTTGCTTCTTGGAAGCCGTCCTTGTCATTGTTCCTTCAGCTGGAGGTTCCTTCCTTCCCCTTGAGAGTCTGGAGCAGAGAGTCCACCAACTTCAAAAAATATATTAGAAATAGTTATGCACACACATGAGTGATGGGGAAGTCCAAGGGGACCCATTCCCGGCAAACCTTCAGCATCACTTGGTAGAAAGGCAATTCTTGGGTCAACTCCCAAATCTTCTAACTTGGAAATTCTGGTGAGGAACCCTGTGCTCTGCCTGCACAAGTTTTCTAGGGGATTCTAAATGCGTGTTAGAGAAGCACTCATACTTCCGAGAGTAAACTCCTCCCACCACCTCAGAACTGCACACTTGGGGGTCCTCATGTTGTGCCTGCTGAACTTTTCTGATCTAATTCCTCCGGTGTGTTTGGACCATTGTGGAAAGTTAAAGGTTTTATTTATTACTAGAATAGAGCTAGGGAAATAGGCAGGGGGACTGTGGAATGCTACCCCCCACCACACACACACACACACACACACACACATACTGTGCACTAGTTGAAGCTCGTTTCAGAATCTACAAACTGAAGCATGACAGGATAGCAGTGTGGGCAGCTCGGGAGAAGGAGTTCATCTGGGTCTCCACCCAAATTCTAAATTTATTGCCATTTGCTTGCTGTGGCTTCTGCTCAATTTCACAGAGAATAAAGGAAAAATAGTTACAGGTTTTTATAAACTTTATTCCCCTTCAGCAAGTTTTACCCAAAGAGATGAGAAGCTGGATCTTATTATTTTTTAACCCAGACAAAAGTTTATTAATCTTCCCAAGACTCTCTGACAATTTAGTCCCCCTGCTTCCAGACTGGCCACTGGTTTCTAATAAGGGAAGAGCTGTTATTCTTAGGCAAATGGTACCTACTCTGCAGTTCATGCTGTGTGCTGCAGATGCTAATGAGCCCTGGGCTGGGGATGGATTCCCATACAAGCCAATTAGCTTCCTCTTCCTCCCACAGAACCAAGACTGCAACCACCTGACTGCCAGCCTTCAGATTCCACCATCTCTGCAGCCAAAGGACTGCCAAGGGCCATAAAAGGAGCCAGCTGAGGATGAGGAGGAACCCCCAGGCCATTCCCACATTTCTCAAAAGGCTGAACTGAAAGTTTTAGCTCAGTTCAAGGAAGAGAAAGGAGTAGAAAGGAAAAGGGGAGAGGAAAACTGAATACTCAGAGGACCAGGATCTGGCAGACAGAGATGCTGGAG
>LOEQ01000438.1:314744-341990 GCA_001685075.1 Bramus lutescens | reverse complement strand
GCTCATTCCTCCTGCACAGAAGTTGTTGGGGTCATTGGAGGATTATCAGTTATTATTGATTTATGTTGCTCTCTATGTGGAAGTCCTGTGGGAATTGCTCTAGCTTCCTTTCTGTTACTAGGATCAAATATCCTGCCTGTGATGGCTAATCTTGGTTGTCAACTTGACACACCCCAGAGTGGAACCCTCAATTGAGGAATTGCCTTTATCAGAATGACCTCTGGGCATGTGGGAGAAGAGTGAGGGCAAACCTCCACATCTATTTCCTTCAGGATCAGCATCTGGCAGTTCATCCCCAGTCTCTGTGTTCATGTCCACAAATAAAAGGAAAAAGCCCAAGACTGCAAAGAGCAGTGGCCAAGGTCTACATTGCAGAGAAATTCTTCACTGACTATCAGAACATTCCACAATCACGGCCAAGATTATGAGTTAAGCCCTGGATCTGATATTATAAACCCTACCTCATGCTGTAGAATCCATGGGGTTAGAAATTTCATTATTTTCAGGGAAGCATTAAAGGATCAGGGAAAGAAGAATGGGTAAAAGAAAGATGAACAAGCCGGGCAGAGGCAGCACACGGCTTCAATCTCAGCACTCAGGAGGCAGAGACAGGGGGATCTCTGTGAGTTCAAGGCCAGCCTAATCTACAGAGTGAGTTCCAGGACAGGCTCCAAAGCAACAGAAGGAAAGCTGAACATTAATTTGAACTTGCCTGGCCTTTCTTGCTAGCAAAGCTCTGGGGCCTGTCTGCTCTGATCCGGGAGTCTCCCGTCAGCGCACATTCCCACATACCGCTCTGAATTAAGTATCTTTGCCATCAAAACGTAGGAAATTCTCAGCTTCTAACTACAGCTCTGGGCGAGTTGGCAACGGGACTCGGAGTTTTGTGGCTGCCATGAGAAAGGGGAGCATGTGTGGAGAGTTTTTAATTTTAAGCAGAGACCTTCGGCGTCTAAAAGCTCCTTCAGCTAATTCTGCAGGTTCTCGGCTAGGTTATTAAGCTTCTCTCTGACCCTGGGAGATAGACAGATTTCTAATAGACCAGGTCTCTCGGCACTCTTTCTTTTTGAATAAGATAATTATGAAGTGGTTTCAGTTTTTCACGACAACGTATTTTCATTGAGGCAAAATGTCCAAAGCAAGAGAAACAATAAACTGGTTTGCTTCCGATGAAGACTTAACTCACTGCTAAATTTGTTTTCCACTGTTCTGGGAAAGAGAATAGGGCTGGTGTGTGTGCTAGCTAATTATTCATCTTGAGGTACAATTAAACTGGATGGGGTTTTGGACTTGGGGAAAGAAAAACAGCACATCAAAAGATAGATCAGAAAGCAAGGCCTCGGTAAGTAAAAAATGGCCTGTAGTGTTGGGAGCAGTAGCAGCCACTTCCCGTGATTGCCCTCTCCATCCTTCCTATAATATCACCACACGGAGACCTCAGCAAAGCTACTCTTTTGTAATTCCTTAAAGCTTTGAATATTCTGCTGAATATGGGACACTGGGGGCCCTCGAGAAAGGAATTGAATTTTTAAGGAGTTTGATGATTGGCAAAGCCAAGTTCAGGGGACAAGGCAATCCCAGCTGGATGCTGCTGTTTGCTCAGGAAAGGGTAGCACTGTTGGAACTGGAGAGATGGCTCAGCAGTTAAGAACACAAGGGTTTGAATCCCAGCACCCATATTGATGCTTTCAACCATCTCTAACCCCAGTTCCAGGGAACCCAACACCCTCTTCTGACCTGCAAGGCCAGGCACACACGTGATGTACAAGGCATATCCACAGGCAGAACACCCAGACGCCTAAAATATAAACATATCTTTAATTTCTAAAGAAAATTAAGCACTGGAGAAGAATGGCACAGTGTGTGTCCAGAGTGTTTTATGAATGAGCTATGAGGGCATACGCATTTTGATGCTTGTAGAAATTTATATTTGAGGGTTTTAAGGCTTTTGTGAGGCTTGTGTTCTTCAAATAAATGAGAAACACAATTATTAAATATCCACTCCAGGAAAACAGTTGACCAAGAAAAAGTGTGTGGCCAGGTAGGAGCTGAGAGTCAGTTACAACTTCCCAGCATCCTCTGAGCAAATGGGCCTTTGACAAACAAGGAAGCTGACAGCCTACCACCTGCAAGCCCATTACTAGAGAGTGACTCGGAGCTTTGTGCAACATTGGTACTGATCTGTCTATGGGTTGATTTCATCTAGATTGTTTTTCTTTTGAATAAAAGCTACTAAAGGTTCTCTCTCTCTCTCTCTCTCTCTCTCTCTCTCTCTTTCTCTCTCAGTGTTTCATGCAAGAAAAGAAATTTTACTTTGCACCTTAACATCAAAACTCCCCCAATGGATGGGAAGGGAGTGAAACAGAAAGGATCTCCCCCAAAAAGGTTAGCCCTGAGCCTCTGGGAAAGGCCATCAAAGAGCTAATCACCGTGACAGAGGGAAGCAGAGAGATCTCTGAGTTCTGTGAGTTACAAGCAAGTATTATCCGCTTCCAGGAACAGAGAAAAGCAAGGCCACCTTCTCCATCCTGCATACCATGTGTTAAGACTAGTGGGTGCCATTTCCTGGGAGAAGACCTGTAGGGCAATACAGTCCCAAGCAGATGGAAGTCAGGCTATTGCTCTTATATCATCACTGAAAAGTGGTCTGATTCTGTTCCCGAGCCCTCAAAATTTAGGGGCTGGGGCTCTACTTAGGAGGATACTCTTAGCATGTACGAAACACTGGATTCATTTCTAACATCAAAATATATAAATAAATAGAATTCCTGAGAGTGTGATGTCAAATGAGGTAATTACTTACCCTAGTAGCTGGATTACAGTGTACAGGTTTGGTCACACTGAGTGATGACCCCAAGAGGGCATCCACTGGACCTGAGTTATAGGCCATTGTTAGCTGCCAGAAGTGGTGCTGAGAACTGAACTTGTGTCCTTTGCAAGAGCAGTATGCACTCTTAATCACTGAGCCATCTCTCTACCCTCACATTACTATTTTTAAGGAAGAAAATGTCAACTTTATAGTTTTACAGTCTTCCTCCATCCATCATGGGAGGGGCAGGGCAGAGTCCCAGTAGCCCAGGAAGTAGAGAAAGGATGCCCCACCTCTTATTAATTACATTTACCTTCTACTGTATGTGTGTTAGAAGTTGGTGATGGTTACCTCGTTTCAGCTGCCTTGCTTCCCGTAAAATCCAGCCTCTCTTATATGCTATCTTTGTGCCTAAGCACCAACACATTAGTGTTATTATATACCAATGGACCCCTTGGCTTCGATATACTCCCTGAGTTTTGAATATTAGAATAGAACTCGAATTACTCAATCTTGGAATGAATAGAAAAAAATACAGCTGTGTATATAAACAAGAACTCGCTCCTCCAAAAAGAAATCATCTGCCAATAGGACCTTTCTTTCTCTAGTGCATGTAAAAAATGAACATTTCTATAAACCCTCAAGAATTTATTCAAGCACTGTCTGTTGACTCACTATCCAAATATCCTGGCAAGAAGTAGGGTGATGGCATACGCCTGTAATCCTAAACACTTGGGAGGCTGAGGCAGGATAGTCTCTAGTTAGAAGCCAGCCTGGGCTACAAATAAGCAAAAGTTCTCATGAAAACCATAATCACTGCTTCAAACAAGCATAATAACTAATTAAATAACCCTCCTAAACTGGACTTTGGACCTTAATTTTGTCTTCTAAGAGAAAAACTATTTTATCAAAAGAAAAGAGAGCGTGAAAATTGAGTGATAGTTTGCTTAGCACACATAGGTGCTGGCTTAGTGTAGCAACATAAAGACTTCCCACCATGGAAATTACACTGTCAACTTGACTGGATCTATAATCACCCAGGAGGCATACTTCTGGGTGTATCTGGAAGGCTATTTCCCCCCCCCAAAAAAAAAAACTTCACAGGTGGGAAGACCCATGCTGTATGTGGCTGGCATCACCCCAAGGGCTGGGGTCCTTCATGGACTGAAAGGGGACCAGAAAATGAGCAGAGCGCCCCATTTATCTCTCTGTGACACACATGGCAGCCACCTCATGGTCCTGCCGTCACACCTTCCCCACTCTGATGGACCGTACCCTCGGACTGTGAGCCACAGCAAACCCAGCTTTTCTCAAACTGCTTTGGGTCAGGGATTTTTGTAAAACTACAGAAAAGGTAACCAGTGTACATAATAGGCAGTTTCTGTTACCCTGATCGGATGCCCCCCTGAACTCTCTCCCTAAATACCTCCCACCCCAAGTCTGAAGTGTGTTTGTTTCACCTTTGCATTTTGAACATCGTTCGAGTAGCTGCCATCCTCGGAAACCCAAGTAAGCTGGTGCTGAGATGACAGATGGCTTCTGTTTCCCAAGGCTTCTAGGAGACCCAGCAAATTCCTTGAAGCTTCTTCCCAGCGGATGTATTCCCTCAGCTGCTCCTTCAGTCCATCTCCCTCAGACACATACAGGGACGGGGACTCATCTGTGCTCTTTTTCCCCATTAAGTGTCCTATAAAAACAGAACAAACCCGGATGCCACAAATGCAACCAAGGGGAATGAAGGTAGGAGCAATTGAAATGGATGTCGGTCGAGGGTGTTCTGCTTCCTGGTAAAGGCAGAATAAAGGACATTATTTTGCTATTACGAGTTGGTCTATACACAGCACACAGACTTCACGTTCTGTTCAAAACATGGCGTGAACTGAACAAAATTCAGACCTGTGTGACTCAGGAGCCCTGGATTTGGCTCCAGCACCTCTACTGACTAGTGGGGTGACCTCAGACGAGGCTGTAGCACTCAGCCTTCAGTGTTATCAACTATGAAAGGAACCAGGCAGGCCAAATCACATCTAAACAGCTCCCAAATGTGGAGTCCTATCAATTCAGTGTGTCCAGCTGAAAGGCAGAATCCTGACGTCTCCCACCACCAATTTCAAGTTTCTGCTGAAAATGAAAGACTTGATGTGTTTCTTTGTATGTTTTTTTTTAATGTTGCCTTTCTCTTATCTGTAATACAATTGTACCAAGGAATCTTTCATTTAAACTTTCTCTGAATTTTAGCTGAAATTGAATCCAGAAAACTCTCACTTGGAAGTGATGGTGGGTTAAGAGTGTAATGAAAAGCACGTCAGAAAGCAAGTTCTGACTGATGTTCAGCAGCCACACAAGTTTGGAGGTTTCTTTTGGGGCCCCGAGACTCTCTCAGTAGTTCTAGGCACATGTGCCAGCCTTATAGATTAATTAATTAGCTAATCCTATGAAGGAGGCCAAAGTACTAAAAACGGATATTCGCACATTTAAGAAGTGGGCAATCAATCCCAGGTCTGCACATATATTTTATATTTATTTAGTGTGTGTGTCTTTGTGTGTGTGTGTGTGTGTGTGTGTGTGAGAGAGAGAGAGAGAGAGAGAGAGAGAGAGAGAGAGAGAACACTGTGTATGTGAAAGTCAGAGGAACTTATGGGAGCTGTTTCTCTTCTTCTGCAATGTGGGTTCCAGGTCTTGAACTCAGCTGGTCTAACTTGGTGGCAAGTGCAAACCCCAAATCCACAAATTTTTGTTTTGTTTGTTTGTTCATTTGTTTGTCTGTTTTTGAGGCAGAGTCTCACCATGTAGTCCCAGCTGGCCTCAAACTCACTCAGATCTGCCTCCCTCTGCCTACTGGGGTCTGAGATGAAGAGGTACAACCCCCACACCCAGTCAGGTCTGAGCTCTTAACAGTTTCATCCTTTAGATGAACACATTTGACATTTCTCCGCTCCCATTTTCTCTGACACCGCGCTTTATTCCATTACTAAGACTTTGGTGCTTTTGATTTAAAGTGTCCAGAAAAATAAAAGTCTCGTGGTTGCAGCACTAACTGGTCTTAGGCGCTGTCCAGGGAAACATTGCAGGAATAAAGCTTGAATGACTGTCCATAACTTAAAATGGAAAGAGACCCTGTGCAGCGCCTCTGTCCACCTTTGTTATGCCTATCATATGAGCTGCAATTGGCGGTTTGCGGAATGCTTGTGCGTGGGTAACTTTCATTTGATTGGCACCATAGTGGGGTGGTGAAATGAGACTTGCAGAAACCTTTGAGACATAAGCAAAGGTTCTAGGATTATAACAAGGCTAAAAAGTTCATCTCAAACACAGGAAACTGCTTTTGAAGTGTCTTTTACCTTCCCAGCAGAGCATCATCTTGGAATCTGCAAAGAAAAATGTTGCTTATGAATAGCTAGTGTCCTAAGGTGCAAGGATCATATATCAGTATATCATGATATTGTGTGAATAGCAAAACATTAGTTCTGTAAGTGTTAGGCAGTCTTCAAATGAGATTTTGAGTGAGCGAGGATCGTATCTCAGTATATCATGATATCGTGTGAATTGAAAAAAATTAATTCTGTTAGTATTAGGCAGTCTTCCAGTCTTCAAATGAGATTTTTGAGTGAGTACTTGCCACTGAGGCGACTCCACGCTGCTTGAAGAGCTTGTTAGGGACACTGTCCCAAATGAAGGATGCGACTCTTATATTGTTCCAGTCATCTGCTGGGTCAGCCCAGTGCCCAGGTGCCCACTAAATAGCCATCCATTTGGCCCGCGTGGTGATCACATTGCACAACTTCCTAGGAAGCTGCTGTGACATCAGCTTTAGTTACATGGAGGAAATTGAATCATGATGACTAGAAGACAGCACTAGAACCCTGATGCTCACAGTAATTACCTCAGTCACTCTCGGAATCTCTGAGTGCCCATCATCTAGTTAGGATGCTAAAAATGAGGAAAGAGTCATTGCCGATAAAGCAGTGGGGTGACGTTTTCTGGAGACCTTCCCTTTGCTATGCTGGAAAACATTTGTGGACTTTTATCTAATGGGAAAATAGAGCCACTGCCCATCTTATTATTGACCTAACGTAGATCCTGATAACACTAGACTGAATGTCAGCGCTTGCATGCTGGCAATGCGCCACTCAGCTGCCCTCTTCTCAACACACACACACCAATTAGTATAGGAAGTGCGCCATCTATAACATCCCAGGGAAGCACACATTCCCTGGGTCCTATTTCATTGCTCGCTCCTGTCAACCAAATCATAATCTCCATGGCAACATGGACAAGATACCCACTTTCACTTCATCTTCTACCATCATCTGTCACACATCCATATCAAAATAATGGAGACCTCAATATAGAGAAAAGATGAGTATTTTAAAAATACTAATAAAGCTTTGCTCTGAATGAAAGAAAAAAACATGTTGTGCCTTAAAATTGTGTAATATACCACTAAAGGGCAGGTTTGAAATGTAAATTAATTTTTTCAGAGTTGAAACTAGATAACTATACTAATTTGAGAAAATATCATTCAGATGTAAAGGATTATATACTTCCAAGAAATAGTACTTATGGGGCAGAGGAGACAGCTCAGGGCTAAAGTACTTCCCAGTGCAAGCGAGAGGACCAGAGTGCAGATCCTCAGAACCCATGTAAATGATGAGCAGACTTGGCGGCCTGCCAGTAGTTCCAGTCTCAGAAGATGAGAGCAAGCTGGGTAGCTAGACCAGTCATATTTGACAGCTCTGGATCTGATTAAGGGACCCTGCCCCAGTGAATAAGGTAGGAGGGCAATCAAGGATGATTCTAGGCATCCACACACACACATGTGCAAACATGAACACACCCCAATTCACAGCACACACACACATACACATATGGAAATAGAAGATGGAAAAATAGTCTTTATAAGCACATAGTGTAAATGTCAGTCTTTGGTGTGCCCTGTGGTGAGTATGAACTCCTCCACAACCAAACGGTGATATCACCCAACTCAGCTCCTCGAGTTCTACTGCACATCAAAGTTAGAGCCAACACTAAGAGCATTTTGGGGGCACACAGAGCATAGTCCCTAGTCTTTGTGTTGACTGTATTTTCACCACACACACAATATGCCCATGAGCGTGAAGCCCTGCAGCATTGTGGGCAGTTTCCAAGCTTGACTCATTGTCCATTGCTTCCCTCCACCGGAAAAAGCAACTCCCTGAGAGAGCTGTGATGACAGTTTCCTTGTGGACAATCCTAGGGAGTCACTAAGCCAGGAATGATGGCAAATGCTTGTGATCCCAGCACTGCGAAAGCTGAGGCAGGAGGATCACAAATTTAAGGCTAGGCTGGGCTGCGTTGTGAGGCCCGGCCCTGCCTCAAAAAAGGTAAGTATGGGTGGCATAGCTTAGTGACAGAGCACTCGCTGGCATGAGTTCACTCCTAGCATCCCCAAAATTCAAACAAAATGGAACAGAAATGGCCCTGAGCGATCTGTCTTCCGGGATTGGAGAGAATGGACCTTGTCTTAGGTCTTTTTCAAACTAAAGCTAAATCTCACATTGCTGGTGCTCTTCTTTCAACAGCACCTATCCAAAAATGCCTTGTGTCTTTTTCTCAAACCCAAACACGAGGCCTGACTGGGCTCTGTAGCAAGTTGGAGAGTAGGCTGGGCACCTTCGGCAAACTTGCCTGACTTTTATAGAACCCCAGTGGAGGCTGGGATTGGAGCTGCGGATAGAGGGCTTGCTTATGTGAGGATGCCCTGCATTGCGTCCCCTACAGTTAAACAAATATGAAACAGAGAAGAATGCATTTGAAAATAAATTTTTAAATGTTTATGGGACCATTGTGGACAGTGACAAAGGGAAGTACCCTAAATACTCCAGGACCGGTGTGCCCCTAATGACAGTGGGTCAGTTCAGGTTGGCTGGCACCTTTGATATGACACTGGATTCCTACCCTCCTCTGTTGTGTTCTTAGTCCCCAAGGGTTAGATGACAGATCATGGTCTCTTTTTGTGTGAAGATAGAAAAAAAATAATGGAGTTTGGAGTATCTCTCTGTTCTCCCTCCCTGCTCACTGAATGGTGGCTGCATCAGACAATGGCTTTTTAATCTAAGCCCTGAGGATCCCTTTCTAAGGATGACCAGCCCTAACTTGGGGTTCTTAGGGACCTCTTCAACATTCTTCATTCAAGAAATGCAGGTTTCTCTTCTTCTTCCTTTTCAACCTGCAATCCATTCTCTGTCCAGACTCCTGGAATTCCAGAGGCCCTCAGAGGCCAGAAATTCTTTCATCCCTGGGACTTTTAGCAGGACCTCCCAAAACTATAGGATGGCAACCCAGTGCTCTCTGGCCAAACACAACATGGAAGTCCAGAGGCAGAGGCAGAGTTTCCAATCTTACCCCCCCCCAAAAAAAAATCCAGCCTCGTTTTGGCACCTAGAATCTGAAACTTGTTTCAGAAATTTCCTTTTCCATACACCGTTCCTGCTACTAAGTACCTAACTAGGGATGGACACACACACACACACACACACACACACACACTTATTCAAGCTCTTTAGGGAAGGAACCCATTTCCCAGGAAATGCAAGGTAGTCACAATTAACTGGAGTGGCTAAAGATCAGGAGGCCTTGAACTCAACATTTCATGGAAGCTGTGTTTGCTTGAGGAGGCATACCGCCTCCAGGATGTGCTAGCTGCTGCTGGCCTCCCAGTTTCAGGAAAGCGCTGGCAGCCTGTGTTCCTCAGAGCCCCAACCCAGCCTCACTTCTCACCATATTGTACAACAGTTCCCTCTACCTAGGCTGAAATGACAAAGACCGAAAGCCTGTGCTTAGAAAACAAGACTTGTTGGCAGAAGTCAGAAAAAAAGAAAGGGACGAGGGTGATGCTGCGGGTCTAAGAGATGGCCAAGTGCCTGGGATTTGGGCAGCAGGAGCCAGATAAGCTTGTAGAGTAGCCATGATCTCTGAAATCAGCCAAGGCAGGGAGTGAGGATGAGGGGGGAGGGACTGGGAGGAGGGGATGGCATAAGGACCAGGGAAAGAGCCTCACTTCAGAGAGAGTTGAAGGAGTGAGAAAACTCAGGAGAGTCTTTGAACCCCAAGGTGGGGGACGCTGCACCCAGGTCCCCATACCCTGTGGTTCAGCATGGTGTAGGACCACAGCCTGAATTTCAGCCCACACGAGCCAGTCCACCAGGCTGGACTAGGGTCCGGGATTCACTAGGGGACCTGGCTTCCCCCAAAGTTGTTTGAGAATAAGGGTGAGGCTAGATAAACAATAGGAGGCACTGAGCAGGTATGGAGGGAAAGTGAGCTGCGGGCGAGGTTGAGAGGTTTGGGGAGTGGGTTTGAGCTGGCTTGGATGCCCCGGATGCCCCAGTTGCCCCCCGAAAGAGGAATGCTCACAGGTGAGAAACTAGAGGGAAGGGACCTGGGAACCAGTCTGCCACTGGCAAGGGACCTGTCAGGTTTCTCAAAACAAGAGACGGTGGGATGGAGTTTAGGAGAGATCTGGGTGTTTCAGTAGAAGGAAAGGAGTCAAGCCAAACTCTCAAGCTAAATGCCCAGTTGGGGAGAGAGGTTCCCTCCAGCTGATGTTCCCTCCCTCTGAGGATAGGAGCTTGGGGATCTCACTCTCGGGACACTTACCCACAGCCCAGTGGCTGCCGCGCGGGTACATCTTGGCCAGGACAGTCCCTCCGCCTGTGCCTGCGGACACTGGAGCAGCTGGCCCCCGGGGCGCCTGGCAAAGGACCAGCGCCAACAGCAAAAGTGGGAGCTCCAAGCCTCGCATGGTTCCGGCGGGAAGTCCTCAGGGCTCTTGGTGAAGCTGAGAGCGCTCTGTCCTAGCGGGGCAGCGACAGGAGAAAAGGAGCGCTGCCACCGCTGCTTCGAGCGCCACTGCTGCAGACTCCACGAGGCCCCGGACTTTATATAAAGGAAGCCTGCGCGGGAGGGGCCGGGGGCTCTTCCACCCGGGACCAGAGCGCACTGACGTCTCCCTTTAGCGAGCCGGGCTCCCGGATGCCTGCCCGGTGAACCATTCATCTATGACGAGTAATGAAAGGCTGAGTGTACCTTGACCCATCTCCCTTTCTCTACTAGTCCCATCCGATTAATTTCTGCCATCCTAGACGTCCTCTCCAACACGATTTGGTGAACTGCTTTGCTCCTGTCCATCCCCAGCATCAGCAGCAGCACCAGACACAGAATAAAGCAAGAAGATGCGCTCTGTGTACAGAGCTAAGCTAGTTTGATTAAACACTGGCCCTCTGGCAGACATACTGCTTTGGCAGAAAAGGAGCGGGTGGTGGTGGGGGGGGTGCTCTCCTGCGAATTTTCCTTGCCAGCTCTTAACTCAGTGTCCCTTAGCTACTTTCACATGTGCAAGGCTTCTGTAGAATTGTTCAGTTTCCCTCTGCCCCTTCTGTTCTCACTTCTGCAGACTGGTCACCCACCCCGCGCAATTCCATCGATGCTGAGGGGACGTGCACCATAGCAATGTGACAATAAATAGAAGCTTGTAGGAAGTCATTGCCTACGGTTTGGCTGCCCGAGCTGATTCTGTGCTTATGCTTGTAATAGGTGAGGCCTGTTACCAAGGGCTGGTGAACTGCCTCCCTGTTTGGGGCCTGTGAACAGGTTGATGAAGTCTCCGGTCGGAGTTTCTGGCAGCATACTGTGCTCAGTGCCTTTCTTAAGCGACCACACACAACACATTGCATGGCAGTATTCTTGGACTGAAAATGTACTTTTGTGCATGTGTCTGGTTCTAAGGAGAAAAATGCTGATTTTAAGATTGTTTTTAGTAGCCAAGGAAATACAGCAATACGATCCTGAGGGAGAGATCCAAGGGAGAACCAAAAGGAAGAGGAGGGTGGCAGATACACACACACACACACACACACACACACACAGGTGCACACATAGAGAGAAGAAGATGGGTCTGGACTCCAATTCTCTTGGATTCCCAGCCTGCACAGCTCATCCCCAGGCTGGCTGTAAGCAGGCATTATACCTTGAACACGTGTAGGCTGGCATCCTCCCAAGCAGCACTCCTGGGACTTGTTGGGGACCTGGTCTTGCTTCCCCATGCACCTGTAGATCACAGGCTGTTCCGTGTGTTTGATGAGTGTCCAAGAAACATCAGGTCTAGTGTCTTCTACACCTACAGAGGAGCAGTGAGCCCTTTCTTCTCCAGATGAAATGCTGGAGGGAGGCCCTTTGTATGAGAACCTTGTGTGTGTATTGAATACTTGTAGGGGTGACACTATGTTCAAGACTATGTAGCTGTTAGGAAGAGGTGAGGCCTGGATGGCTTTTGAAGGTTAGGCCTGATACTGATTCCAGCCTGCTTCTTTCGCCATGCAGTTCATGTCTTACCCCCCCACCCCCACCCCCGTTCTCACCACTATGACCTCCGCCATGTATGCCGTCCCATGGAGAGCCTCTGAAAACGCGAGCCCAATAAGCCTTTTCTCCCCTAAGCTGTATCTATTTAGTGTGTTGATTACAGCCACACAACATTAGCCAATCCGATCATTTTAAATGATGCTTTCCTTACAACACAGAGGGAAAACCACAGTCCAAACATCAATGCACAAAAAGAATGGCTCTTCTGTGACTAAGGAAACCTCCAATTTTGTGCCTCATGCCTGGGAGCTTTTACTCCGAAGACCCCAGCCCACCCTCCTTCTGTCACCTAAAGCTGAGCCATGTGGTTATGTTTGCATCCTACTCAGGCAGCTAGGGTGTCAGCCCCTTTCAGGGTTGCATCTTGTTCAACCCACAGAGAAGAGACTTAGAAGATGTGAGTGGATACAGTGTCCTGCAGGTCAACAGATGAGTCGCTTTCCACACCAGAAAGACACCGGCTTGTTGCCAGGTAGAGCGTGAAGCCATTGTGTATTTGGGTCAGACATCGAATGAGTCTCAATAGATACTGATTGTGTGACTTCTTAGGTGCATTCTAAAGGCATCCCAGTGGTCTGCCTTTTAGAAATAATTGACCCCACTGACTTAAGGGGAAAGATAACCTCCTGTGATAAAGCTCTCACCAGGCAGTTGCCTCCTGTGAAAGATAACTTGTTGCTGTTTTGGTTTGGTTTGGGGTTATCAGTTTTGTCCAAGAATGTTGTTCTATAATGGGTGTTTAGGAGTCAGGATTCATGTCATTTTGTTCCTCCTCCAGTGTCTTTCGTGCAGGAAGGTGCTCCATTAGCTAGTAAAATACAAACACAACATGGCCACAAAACATTTGACCTACAATTTGTTCTGCCAGCAAGATGTGCTAGGGCAATTGGGGCACAGAATTTGTGGGAAAATCCAGGCAATATCTGATTTGAATTGATGCCTACTACACAGTATAGAACCCATACCTACCATTGTTTGTGTGACCAACATTGAGAGACTAGATAGTGCTAGGGGCTGAAGCTAGAGTCTCACTTGTGCTAGTCAAATGCTCCACCACTGAACTATATCCTGATGTGGAATGCCCCTCTGTATGCTGTGAATATGTCTTATTACCATTGGTTAATAAAAAAGCTGCTCTGGCCTATGGCAAGACAGAATATAGCTAGGTGGGAAATCCAAACAAAGATACAAGGAAAACGAAGGTGGAGTCTGGGACATGCCAGCAGCTGCTGGAGATGCAAGATGTGAGGTAACAAGCCAAGAGCCTTGTGGTAAAATAGAAAATAATAAAAATGGGTTAATTTAAGTTATAAGAATTAGTTAATAATAAGCCTGAGCTAAAAGTCCAAACTGTTGTAATTAATATTAAGCCTCGAGTGTTTTTTCGGGAACTGGTGGGCAGGAGAGAGGCCTCCAGTTACGATATCCCATCTTCCTTTTAAAAACCTTCAAGACAGGCTGGCCTCAAAGTCGTGATCCACCTTCCTCTATCTTGTACATAGCTGGGATGAAAAACATGGGCCACTGGGACTGGTAATTAAATCTCTTAAAAGGAATTTTATCTTTCGCCATTCCCACAAATGTGCTAAGTAAGAAACAACACTGCCTCTAACAGCTTTCAGTGCTTCAGTAAGGCTGGGGTAACTCTGCCAGTTTTGTGTGGGCTCTGTGGTCTTGGATCCTAACCGTGGATTGGTTTAGGTGGCTCTGAGTGTCAACTCTGTTGTAATCATCAGACTGGCAAGAGCCATGTCACATGGCAGGACAGAGATAGAACCAGCCAGGGCCACTGAAGACCATACACTGGCATTTCTACCCTCTGCCACTGGGAGTCACATGCAAGCCACACATGAGAGTCCCAGTCAAGGTATGAGAAAGTCCAGGCCATGACCATGCAGAGAAGTCAAGGACGGGGGTCATGCTTCAGTCTCTGGCAGTGCGGAGAAAGGAAGACAGAATAACACGCAGCACAATAAGCTAGCTGGTGGAAGCATGTTTATTCACCTTTGACTTGGCATCACCGTGGGTGACATCTTGGCATCTCTGTGTGAGATGACTAGGGTCATAACCCTATAGAACTTTCTCTTTCCTACCAAGTGACATTTTCCATATTAGACAGTTTTCCTGCATTAGACTGCTACTCCCTAGAAAGCACGTGATATATGTCTTCTTAGAGACATAAGATTTTAGGCCATTTTATACCTTATAATGTTCTACTCAAAGAAAGTATGGCTGGATGACATGATCTGAAGGGAGAATCACCCAAAGGTTCAGAAGGTATGATCTGATCAGGGCCATTTGTATGCTGGGAAGAAAGAACCACTTAAACTTGCTCAGCAAAGTAGGATGTGACGTGTTGTGAGACCACAGTGGGCACGTGGGGAAGCCCAAGGCCAGAGACTACGTCATTCATTTGAGCCTCATGGTGACTGTGGTGGCCCCTGGCTTCCCACTCACAGGCCGTGTGAACTGCTTCCTCCCCTGTATGACTGCACCAGTCTCCTCTCTGTGACCGACTTCTTTGTCCACGATGCATTCCCATTCCCATGTAACTGCAGTTCACTTCCCAGCCCATTATAACCACCCCAGCTCCTTCTATCAGAGGGCAGCTTTCACATTGCCTCTAATGCAAACGGCCTGTTTCTCAGTTTCTAAACTCCCAGTCTCCAAGAGAAGAATGACCAGTCTGCGTCGGTCTCATCACACAGGTTATAGGCTCCCCGAGATCTGATGTATTGATCTTCATTCCACTACACAGTTCTGACACCTGCTCAGGGTTCAGGAATCCATGCACATGGGGCAATGTCCACCATGCAGGCTCTGGGTGGCGCTATATTCCCATGCAAGGGTGTGGCAGGAACCCAGGGATCCCATATACATGCCTTGCCCCCCTAGACTCTGAGGCATGTTGTCTTGGGTCTGGTATTCCATGACTTTTAGTGTGTCGAGTTTCAGATTCTCCTTCTCCATGGGTCTTATTTTCTTTGATGAACTTTGAGTTTTGGTGGGCTTTTTGCTGTTGAAACAGGCCCTGTTTATTGTGACTCCCTACTTTGCTTCACCCAGGACACTAGAACTACCTGCTAAGAGTGTCTAACCAGTTGAATAACTTGCATCCTCACAGGGAATCAAGCCAGTTCACCAAAATTTACATTTTAATTAGCCTTTTCAGTGAAATTTGGGGTAAATGTATGCTTTCAGCTTGACTTCTTCAAACACAGAAAATAATACAAGTATCCACACCACTGCCTGTAGAGGATTCCAGGCTAGGAGTGTCCATGTATCTGTACCACTCTGCCTGTAAAAGATGCCAGAATGGGAGTCTCTGTGTATCTGTACCACTCTGCCTGTAGAAGATGCCAGGATGGGAGTCTCTGTGTAAGTTTAAGTGACTAGTTTTTGGCTTTTTGTTTCCCCCTTTTAATTGAAAATAGATTTTTTAATACAATATATCCTGATTATGATTTTCCCTCTCCCCAAACTCCCCCCAGATCTTCCCCACCCACACAAATCCATACTGTTTCTTTCTCTCTTTTATTGGAAAACAGACATTAAAAAACTTAACAATAATAATAAGATAAAACACAAACAAGCAAGCAAACAAGAATAGAACAAAACAAACAGAAAAGAGAGTCAAAGATAAAGCACAAGAAATACATACAGATTAGAGACACATACACAGAAATCCCATAAAAACACAAAATCAGAAGCCATAATATAAAACAAAAGGCCTGTAAAGTAAGAAGAAAAAGAAGAAGGAGAAGGAGGAGGAGGAAAGAAAAGGGAGAGAGGGAGGGAGGGAGGGAGGGAAAGAAAGAAAGAAAGAAAGAAAGAAAGAAAGAAAGAAAGAAAGAAAGAAAGAAAGAAAAAAGAAAGAAAACCTCCAAAAATACCGTTGAGCCCATTTTGTGTTGGCCATCCACTGTTGGGCATAAGACCTCCCCTTAAGTGTATTACGACCAATGATCAACTGGAGATAACTTCTGGGTTAGGGATGGGAGCCTGTGTCCCTGTCCCCTCTCAGTGTTGGGATTTTAAGGGACTAGTTTTACTAAATCAGCATAGCCTACTGCGGAGGATGACCTTAAGCTGATGCCAGTTGTGCAGACACTAGTTGCTAAGAAAGAGTCTGTGGGTTGGGTCAGTCTTAGTACAGGACGATGCTCCAAGACTCCCCAGTCTCAAACCCCAGCAGCATATGAAGCTGAGAAGGGGGACGGTATGATCAGAGGCAGTAGGTGGGGGCTCATGGCTCAGTCCCACCTGGAATCCCTCTCACTTTTGTCGGTTAGGAGCTATCGTGTGACCTCAGACCAGTCACTAGGCTGCAGTTTCAGGGACTTTATCTGTAAATGAGCTGGCAATACCTCCCTCCTTGTGGTATCAGGAGAGCTAGTGGACAGCCATGTATCTATTAACAGACAGCTGCTTGATTTTTGCATTTAACAGTAGAGCACTATCTCTAGGGCAAACTGATTTCTGCGTTAGTGTGTGTTCAAAGATGACGTAATTCCTTTTTCAGGACCTATCCCACTGCTAAATGTTATCTAAGTCTCCCAAGGAGGCAACTATACAATTAATAATTTTGACATTCATTTCTGCTATATAGCAGGGGCTGTGGTGATTATAAGTATATGCTTATGTAAGCTTCGCAGGTATCTTGTGAGGCCAGGGCTGGTCATCCCATTTTATAAATGAGGAAACTGATGCTCAGAAAGGTTGAATAACTTGTCTAGGACCTAGAAGGCAATCAGCAGATCCAAGAGCTAACTTCAGCTCCATCTGCTCCTTGGGCTCTGAGCGTGAGTGATCTGGCAGAAACAAGCTCCTTTGTAGCTTGTTTGGGAGTTGACAAATTCCACCACCCAGAAGACATAAAAAGAACTATGAAAGATAATTTTAGAAGTGATATGGGGGGTAATTTTTAGAAGCCATTGAGGTAAATTTTGCCACAAACCCCTCAGTTTGCTTATTTTGCGCTGCTCTAAACACATGCGTGCGCACACACTACCTTCTTCAATTTGTGTGCATCACCTCCCAGCTTGTGTGCAGTAGTAGGTGGAAGCAGTGGGAACAGAGATTTTGCTTTTTTAGAGAATAACAGAATCATAGTTTTGGCAACAATAAAGATGGCCAGAATCCCAAAATGTAGTCTAAAGAGAAAAATACACTTCTGAGCTTCAACTTCAGAATCTTACCACACAATCCTCGTGAGTTCTGGAGAGTCCTCGTATATCATTAATTAACTTCGACCGTCTTCTGGGCTACCAGACAGCTGGGAGGGGGTGATTACCTGGAACAATCCATGCTTATAGATTCCTGAGCCAGCTTTCTCAGCCTTGACATTGGGCATAATTGGAGCTGGATGGTTCTTTGTGGTGGGAGCTGTCTGTGCATCGTAGGATTTGAGCAGCAGCCCAGCCTCNCCCAGCCTCTACTCACTGAAAACCAACAGCTCCTGGAGGCTGTAATCGTCAAAAGGTCTTCAAGCATTATCAGGGGTCTCCAGTTGAAACCTCTTACTCCCTAACTCCTCAGCCTCTGAAACTCCGTCTTCACTGAATGCTCCTGGTATCCATCCTTGGACTTGCCCAGGATTAGAGAATGCACCCCGTTATAGCTGGACAAGCCTACATTGAAAATGTTTCAACCGAGGGAATATTCTAGAGAACTGTGTCTCTCCATACTCTTCTAATTCATAGACCTACTCTGTCCTTCCCTCCTCTCCTCATGACAGAGCCTTGAGTACTTACAAATGTATGCTTCTGCTCTTCTGTGGACTGGATACACCCTACCCCACCAACAGCCCCTGGCGTGGAATGATGGCTCATCCTCATCCCATCTGTGCTGAACACCTTCCCAGGGTGGCTTCTTGTCTCCTTAAAAGTAGGGGACGGTGAGGGACAGGAGCACTGGGAATGACTACAAACTCACAAACCCTTCACTCCTTCCCAGAGGAAGGTAATCAGTGACCAGGCGATCAGGTGAACGAGAGAGCTGCCTTTCCAGAACTTTCCACATTTACTTATGTCAGTAGACCTCTGGTCAAAAGACCCAGGCCTGGGAACATAAGGGTCATTGTGTACTCTGGGTCAACCCTGCCTGGAAGGCTGAGAGGTTTCAAAGGTGATGGTCAAACTTGAGCTAACTAAGATAACCATTATTCGGTGACCTTGAGGTTATCCGGGGTAGGTAACAGTTTCAGGAGCATAGGTGAAGACCATGCTAGGATCAAGCAACTCTGATTCTTTTTGCTATGGCCCCTTCTACAGAGAAAGCTCTGAAACTACTTCACAGACTCTTTTTTTAAGAACCGACCACACAGCCACAAAGCATGATTACCCCTGAAGGCTCACCCTTCCAATGGCCAGCTTCTCCAGCTGGAGTCTCTCAGCTGAGGCCAGGCTAAGTTGCCAAGCAAGTTTTATAGCAAGTTCCCAATGACAAAATTATTCAGAAAAAATCTCTGAAATGCTATTTAGTCGAATCTGATTTGACTTATTAAATCAAGAAGACATCCATCCATCTCCCTTGCCCTCCTTCTTGGTGGCGCCTAGCACTTGATGGCACCCAGGAATTCAGACCGGTATATTGTATTATCGCCAAAATGAGGGTATCTGGAAGGGCCAAAGATATGCAAGCCTCCATGCAGGGCCCCTGGGGAGGTTCCAAAAGCACTGGGCCCAGCTGCTGAAGCCTCATCATGTTGTGTGAACAGGCTTTCGCCCAGCCTGCTTACACCATGGCCATGCCTAAGGTCAGGGCAAGCAACCTATTGGAAAAGAGCTTAAAACAACCCTCACCGCACATGATGTGGCAATAGCTCAATAGTCCTTCCCATCAGCACTGGAATCTTCATGTGTGTGCCTATGTGTGTGGGTGTAGGTGTGTGTATGAGTGTGGATGTGTGCGTGGACCCAGAGAACAATCTTAGGTGTCATTACTCAGGCATGAGCCACCTCTCCCCACCCTCTGAGGTTCACGGTAGTGTGACCTGCTTCAGTTGTCACCTGACACAAAACAGAGGTACCTGTAGGTATACAGAGCATTGCATAGGAGCGGGGAACTTGGAATACAACGCCCGCTGATGGCAAGTAGCATTTGTGGCAGAATAGGAATGGCTTTTGTGCCTAATTTAATTTTTAATAATGAGGGATAGAGTACCTTTCTCAGATGAGTCTCATAAACTGTAAATGTATGTTGGCAGTGGGGTCACTAGACTCTCCTACTGGTGCAACCCACTCCTCTTTGATACCAAACTTTGGAGAGATAACTTATATATGCAAGGTATAGAGCAATGGTTCTCAACCTTGCTGGTGTTGCGACCTTCTGATAGAGTTCCTCATGTTGTGGTAACCCCAGCCATAAAGTTACCGTTGTTGCTGTTTCATAACTGTAATTTGCTACTGTTATGAATAATAATGTAAATATCTGCGTCTTCTGATGGTCTTAGGCGACACTTTTAGAAGAGTCATTCAACACCACACAGGGTCACGACCCTCAGGTTTAGAATTATGGTCTGGAGTGTGTCACTACTCTGTCTAGTTTCGATCTTTTTGATTTATTCCAGGGTCCCAAGAGAAAGAGAATCAATCGTAGGGTCTAGAGTAACGGCTCAGTGATTTAGAGCACTGGGTGCTCTTCCAGAGGACCTGGGTTCAATCCCAAGCACCCAGGTAACAATTAACAACTGTGTGTTATTCCATGCCCAGGGAATGCAATGCCCTCTCCTGGCCTCTGCAGGCACTATGAGCATGTTCATGGTGTATAGACATGCATGCAAGGAAAACATCCACACAAATAAAATGAAAATAAAGGAATCTTTTTTAAAGGAAGAGAATCAACAGGAAATTGATATCTATTTTCTGTCTCTGTCTATATGTACGTATATATCTAGCTTTATCCACCATCCATCTATAGATTATTTGTCTATATATCTATTTTGAGGAAGGTTTATTTCAAATCACTGACCTAAGTGATTTTTTAAAACTTGACAAGTATGTTAGCTAGTGTTTTGTCAACTTGACACCAGCTAACACAAATGACGAGTCATTTGGGAAGAGGGCATCTCAGCAGAGAAAATGCTCCCACCAGACTGACTTGTAGGGAAGACTATAGAATATTTTCTTGATCGATGATTGATGTGAAAAGGCCTACTTCACTGTGGGTAGGTGGTGCTGGGGTGTATAAGAAAGCAGTCTGAGCAAGCTATGAGGGAGAAGGCCGTGAGCAGCACTCCTCTGTGGCCTTTGCTTCAGTTTCTAACTCCACATTCCTGCTTTGATTTCCCGCCCTAACCTCTTTCTGTGACGGACTGCTACTTGGAAGTGTTAGCTGGAATAAACCCTTTCCTCCCCTAGTTATGGTCATGGTGTTTCATCACAGCAGTGGAAACCTAACTAAGACAGCAGGCCCACCAAAACGCACAGCAGTGAGACTCAGGGAAGAGTTCATTTGTGGTTTAAATCTAACGTCAATCTTCCAAATATATTCCTGCTTGCTCTTTGCCTATTCAGCTTTCAACTAGTCAGACATGGAAAGGGGATGAAGGCTTCTGGAGTCACAATTTTTAAGGTGCTTTCTTAGTGTAGATGGCGAGTCTTATCCTTAATTAGGGGGGTGTTCTGTTTTTTGGCTACTGTTGCCCAGTTGGGGTCCAAGCCAAGGATGACAGCTGTAGGGTCCCCGAGTCCCAGCCAAGTGTGTTCATTGTGGGGTCCCTGGTAAAGAGCAGTTCTGGGTCCCAGGTAAATGTGGTTGATGTGTGTTCCTGGTAGGGAACTGCTCTATAAACTGGCAGGTATTCCTAAAGGAAATAAATCAGGAGAGATAGTGAAGGATATTACATACTCATCACAGGAGAAATCCAAAAGGACATTACAGTTCTAAACATTTGTGCACCAAACCCAAGGGCTCCCAAGTTTATAAAAGAAACACTACTACAGGTAAAATCATATATTAACCCTAACACACTTTCACCAACAGACAAGTCATCTAGACATAAACTAAACAGAAATTCTGGAGTTAAATAAAGTTGTAAATCAAATGGATATAGGAGAATCTATAGAACATTCTGCCGAAACACTAAATGATAGATTTTCTTATCAATGGCCCATGTAAGTTTCTCCAGAATTGACCACATCTTAGGACACAAAGCAGTCTTCAACAGATACATTTTTTAAAAATGGAAATAAATCCTCATCCTATCTGACCACCATGAATTAAAGCTGGATATTAACAACAATAGAAACAACAATAATTATAAAAATTCATTGGAAACTGAACAATTCACCATTGAATGAAAGTTGGGTCAAGAAGGAAATTTAAAATACTGTTAGAATTGAATGAAAACGCAATGTACCTAAACCTTTGGGGCATAGTGAAGGCAGTTCTAAGAGGCAAATTCATAGCACTAAGTGCCCATATATACACATACAAAACTCAAACAAAACCAAAACTTAGTGAAATTAGATATTAATAACTTAATGATACACTTGAAAGTTCTAAAAATCAAGAAGAAATAATATCCAAAAAGAGTATATGGGAAGAAATAATCAAAATTAGGGATGAAATCAATGAAAGAGAAACAAACAAAAGAATCAATGACGTGTTCATTCTTTAAGGACATCAGCAAGATTGGCAAGCTTTTAATAATTAATAAAAAGACATAAGAGGAACTCCAAATTAATAAAATTACAGATAAAAAAGGAGAGATAACAACAGATACTGAGGAAAGTCAGAGAATCATAAGGATATACTTTAAAAATCTCTATTTCACCAAAGTAGAAAAGTCAAAATAGATGGATGAATTTCTTGACATATACTGCCTACCAAAGTTAAGTCAAGATGAAATAAACAATTTAAGAAGGTTTATAAGTCCTAGTAAAAAAGAAGCAATAATTAGAAATCTTCTAACCAAAGAATTACCAGCACAAAATAGACTCATAAAAAATTCTAGGAGACTTTCAAAGAAGAGTTAATCCCATACTCCTCAAACTATTTCCCATAGTAGATACTGGAGGATCATTTTTCAATCATTTTTATGAAGCCATAATTACCCTGATACCAACACTACACACAGACCCATCAAAAAAGAAAATTAAAAATCAATATCTTTTATGAACACAGTTCCAAACAATTTCAAACTGAACTTAAGAATATAACAAAAAGATTACCCCATGATCAAGTGGGCTTCATCCAATATATATTTCTCAACATAGTTAAGTCAATAAATACAATCCATCACATAAACAGACTGGAAACCAAAAACCACTTGATTATCTTATTAAATGCAAAAAAGGACCTTTGACAAAACTGAACATATCTTCATGATAAAAGTTTTAAAATGTCTAGAGATATAAGAAATACCTCAACACAATAAAGGCAGTTTACAGAAAGTCCATTCTCTCCATACCTATTCAATATAGTACTTGAAGTCCTAGCTAGAACAATAAGACAACTGCACAAGATCAAAGGATACAAATAGGAAGGCAGGAGGTCAAAGTATCTTTATTTTCAGAATGTATGATTTTATACAGAGAGGACTCTAAAGACTCCACCAGGAAACTTCTACAGCTGATAAACACCTCCAGCAAAATAGCTAGCATACCACAAAATAAACACATAAAAATCAGTAACTTTCCTAGCTACAAATGACAGATGGATTGGGAAAGAAATCAAGAAAGTAGTTCTGTTCACAATTTTTTTAATGAAATATCTTGGGATAATTCTAATCAAGCAAGTGAAAGACTTGTATAGTAAAGAACTTTAAAACATTAAAGAAAAAATTAAAGAAGACACCAGATTATGGAAAGATCTCCCATGCTCATGAATTGGTAAGAACAATGTGAAAAATATCATCTCACCAAAGGCAATCTACAGATCCAATGCAATGCCCACCAAAAATCCAACACAGTTCTTCACAAAAATGGAAAATAAAGACAATCTTCAACTTCATATGGAAATAAAAACAAACAAAAGAAGTGGAAAATAAAAACTATCTTCAATTTCATAAGGAAACACAAACAAACAACAGCAACAAAAACAGGATAGGGAAAAGAATCTTGGATAATGAAAGAACTGATGTAGGCATCACCACCCCAGATCTCAAGTTATACTACAAAGCTATTGTAATTTAAACAAAAGCAGTGTAGTATCAGCATAAGAACAGACAAGTTGGTCAATAGAATGGAATTAAAGACCCAGAGGTAACTCCACACACCTATGGACACCTGATTTTTTACAAACCAGCTGGAAGCAAACATTGGGGGGAAAGCAGCATCTTCAACAGTTGATGCTGGTCAAATGGATGGCTGCACATAGAGGAATGCAAATCAATCCATGTTGATCATTCTGTACCAAACTCAACCCCAAACGGATCAAGGACCTCAATATAAGACCTCATAGAGGATAAAGTAGGGAATAGACTTGAACTCAGTGGCATGGGAAAGGGCTTTCTGAACAGGACACTAATACCACAGGCATTAAGACCAACAACTAGTAAATGGGACTTCATGAAGCTAAAAGCTTTGTACAGCAATTCACCATCGTTTGAGCAAAGGAGCAGCCTACAGAATGGGAAAAATCTTTACCAATTATACATCTGGTAGAAAGTTAGTAATTAAAATAAAGAACTAAAAACATTGAACATCAAGAAGACAAATAAGCCAACTAAAAAAAATGGCATATAAAACTAAACAGAGTTCTCAAAAGATGAAACACAAAGGGCATAGAAACATGTAGTGGCATTTTAATAAATAAAGCTTGCCTGAAGATCAGAGAGTAAAACAGCCCTCCTGTCAGCCTTATTACCAGGCAGTGGTAACACACACTTTTAATCCCAGTAGCCACATTAGTTCCCATGGGAACTGGGCAGTGCATGCCTTTAATCCCAGCTCTAGAGAGGATTATAAAATGGGAGGCGACATCTCTCAGACATTCTCATTCTGAGATTGCTGGAGGCAGGATCACCATTTTCAGACTGAGGTCAAGGTAAGAGTCAATGGCTAGCTCTTTTGCTTTTCTTACCCTCAGGTTGAATCCCAATATCTGTCTCTGAGATTTTACTAATCGTGCTTTAGAAACACTTTCAAAATTTTCAACATTCTTATCTATCAGGGAAATACAAATCAAAACTGCTTTGAGATTTCATCTTACTCAGTCAGAATGGCCAAGACCAATAAATAATAAGATAGCTCATCCGTGCTGGAAGAGGGAAATACTTACTCATTGCTGATGGGAGTGCAAACTGGCATAGCTACTCCCACAAATCATTGTGGGAGATACTCAAAAGGCTGAAAGTTGATCTACCACAAGATTCAGCTATACCTCCCTTGGGCATACATCCAAAGGACTCGACATCTTACTTCAGAGATACTTGCTCTTTCATATTCATTGCTGCTCCATTTATAATAGCCAGAAATAGAAATAGCCTAGATATCCTTCAACTGATGAATGGATAATTAAAATGTAGTACACTTACACAATGGAATATTATTCAACTGTTTAAAAAATAATAACACAAAACCATGAAATTCACAGATAAATGGATAGAGCAAGATACCAGCATTCTGAGTGGGGTAACCCAGATTCAAAAAAGACAAATATTGCATGGATTCTCTTATATATGATGTTAGCTGCCAAAGTTTAGGTTTATGAGTTTCAATACAAATAACCACAGACATTACATAGGTATTAAAGCATCAGTGGGGAGTAGGGGGTCTTCAATAGAAAAGGAAATATAGTGCAGTGTTAGAAGGTGATAAAGAAGAAACTAGAAGAGGATTAAGTAACAAAGAAGATGGAAAGGCCGAGTAAAGAAAGGAAGAGAACGCTAACACTAAATGACTTTTGAAAAATATGGAAACCTAAAATATCTACCTATGTGAAAGGAATTTAAATGGAGTCACCATACAATAGGGGAAAGAATGTCCTCACCAGATATCTTATGCCACCAAGCAAAACCTTCAGTTCCAGGTGTAGGTTACATCTCTTTGAGTCATTGTTCAAATGGGTCCCATGGACCCCACTCCCAGCCCACAAACATCACAGGCTATTGCCAAGACCATTGGTTACTCTCCATAATCTGAACTAAGGACACATTGCTGAAGGCACAACTTAGTGATGTCATCAAATATGGAGAAATCAAGCTGGTCCCTACGTGAAGTTTCACCTCTTCTGACAAGTATTCATAGTGCTGGACAGCATTCTGAACACCACTAGAGGACAAAAGCAATCACCACCACTGTCACCCAGCTACAAACTCTGAGACCTCCAACAGTGACATGCCTGCAAGATACACTGGCCCAACGTGTCACAAATGCTATGGAATAGCCAAGCATTTTTAAATCAGCTCTAAGGCCCATTCTGTGAATTGAAACCCATACATGACTCTACAAAAGTGGCCAAGAACCTGAGATCAGGGGCTTAGGGGAAATCTACTACTATTGTTCTGCTCAAGGAACATAGAGCTAACATGATTCCTACTTACATATTGTTACACTCATAGAGGAGCATTGCCCAACCCCCATCAGAGAAGCTTCTTTTTCTGGAAGACGGTAATTATTAAGGAGATACACAACTGGGCAATGCGCAGAGTAACTGACATTGAAGTACTCAGTCCTGAATGGGATGTCTTTATCAAATCCCTCCTCTCAAGGCTCAGAAGGAGAAGAGGAGGTAGCAAGACTAAGAGACAGAAGAAACCGTGTCTTCCAGACACAACAGGACTAATACACATGGGAACTGACGTGCATGCACAAAATCTACACAGGTTCAAACCAGAAAAATCCCGGCACTACAAAGAGGAGTTGGACACAAAGCTCCACCCCATACCAAGAAGCTATTTGCAATGGATACCTAGAAAGAAAGGGCCAATCAGTTTCCTCCAATAGAGCTGTCACTGGGCACATCAACTGCACTCTATGGCAGACTGCACACCCACTCGCTGGACAACACAAAATGGACTCCATGGTTGTGTGCGTGCAGGCAGATGCCTGTGCACATGTGAGCATGGTTCTTTGCCTTACAGATCATTTTTTGGTTTGTCTGTTTTTAATTTCTTTGGGGATATTTTTGCTGTTGCTGTTGTTTTCCCTAATGTTTTGGTTTGTTTTATGAGAGAGAAAGAACATGGAGTTGGTGAGTTGGGCAAGAACATGACCAAAACATATTGTCCTAAAATGGCTTTAAGTAAAAATTTAAAAAGCAGTGGCAACAAAAACTACAAATCAACCTTACGGAAGTGTAGTTTGCACATTAAGCTGCATCCGGGGAGTTTTGCAAACGTATGTGATCACCACAGTTGACACTGCATCCCTGTCACCTCAGATATTTCCTCCAGCTTTGGTTTGTGCTACAGCGGGCCAGTTTGGGTTTGAGAATTCCACATTAGCAGTGTTCTACAGTATACAGTCCTTTCCATCTGGCGTCTTTCATTTGCCATATGCTTCGGAGACTCAGACACTGTTGCGTGTGTCAGATGTTTGTTCCCTTCCTCCGAAGTCCTATTCCCTTATGTGGCTATCCCTCAATTTGTCTACTCATTCACCAGTTGACAGCTAGCTGGGCTGTTTCCAAACTTTTTAATTTGTATTTTGATTTGGTTTTTGTATGTTTGTCATCTTTGACCAGACTCTTTTCCTGGTACAAAAAGTTTATCCTCCCTGTCTTAAGAGTCTATTATTCCCAAATATTTGGGGAGACTTCTGACTCTGGCTTTGCTTATAAAATAGCAATGATTGATAGATCCTTATCCCGTAAATACTCAAACTCCTGCTTCAGAAAGGGGTAGCCTTCATTCTACAGAGTTGTAGCTTCAGTTCTTTATGGTCCATGCTCGCTCTCCCTGGACCATGCTTCAGTTAGGGTGTATCAGGAACTCAGATCAAGGACTCAGCTTTCCCAGCTACAGTGGCGGGAATTAAGAAACAGTGGTAGATGTCATAAGCTTACCCAGTAACCACATATTCCACTTTTCACCTGAAACCCAGACTCCGTAGTGAAACTGCTTGTGCTCAATGACAACTTCCCACTTT
>LOEQ01000438.1:288494-298551 GCA_001685075.1 Bramus lutescens | reverse complement strand
AATAAATACCCCTTTAAATCCCAACTGATGTGGGATTGTTTATGACTTACGCCTTCAGAGTTTCACCAAGAATTGTCCAGCTACAGAATTAATTCTCTATATTTTTCTTAGTACCAAAGTAATGCCTTAATTAGGAGAGCTTGCGGCTTTGTTAAATATTGGAATATTCTTCTCTGTAACTCTTCAAATGAAGAGTCACTCTGAAGTTTCTTCTGTTTTTCCTCAAAGCTCTGTTGGTGCCTACTGCAGGGTCTCCAACTCGCTGACCTAGCCATGTCCTCTCTTCTCTCTCAAGTCGCTGGTTTCTCTGTCTCCTGTCATACACACTGCATGGTAGGACCTGGACTTGCTAGTTCATCTGTTTGCTCAGTCAGTCTAGAATTTATCCTATCTGACCTATTTTTAAGTTTAGAGCCATACTCCTTATTTATCAGGTTTCTAATAGTCATGAACCTCCTTTATTCATTTATCCCTGGTTTGTGTTTTATCATGTTTCACTAATTTTTGTGAGGATTTCCCCCACCTACCTTTAATGCTCTTGAATAAAACTATTTTTAAAATCTCTTCGTTGGCTTGTATTATTATTCAATGCAATTAATTCAATTGATCTTCCTACTAGTGATTTTCTTTTCCAGAGTTGAAGTTTCTAAGTTTGCTCCAAGGTTATCTTTTCTGGGATTCTCTCTCCCTGCCAGCTTCCTCTTCTTTGCTATCATCCCCACCAATCCTGCAGTCCAGACCGGCTCTAAGGAGACCCCAAGAGGCATGGCAGTCGTGCATGTGAGCCAGTCTACAGAGCCAGCCACAGATGCGATGCCGCTTCTGTCTATGTTCTGCTCAAGAGCGGGCGTCCAGACCTTCTTGCTTTCCCTCCAAGTATGCAGCAATGAGTTGATCACCTGTTGCCAGTGTTTTCCAGGCTCCTTTTTCACTTTGTCATACTCAGCGAGACCCGTCTAGTTCTGCTTTTAGACAGAGACCGTGCTTCCATTCCCTTGCCGTCTAGAATTCCTAGTTTTTGCGGGTCCCAGGTATTCTGCATTAGTCCAACCTTGCCCCCTTGGGCCAAGATCCACACAAACCAGCATCTATGAGCGCCCATTACACAGCTGTGGCTAATGAGACAGGCGTCTTCAGAGCATGAACTATCAGGGATACCAAATCCATCTAGCTTCCTGTTGGCAGACTCTCCCTAGGCACTCGGTTGCCGCCTCAACAGCTCCAGACAGCACTTCCTACTGGACCGTAGATTCCCATTAAGTTATACCTTTCGTGCACAGTCTTTCCTGAGCCCCTAACTTCCTCCACCACCCAAATGTCCCCGACCTCCTGATTCCACCCACAGACCAGCTGAGCGTAAGGGAAGGGACAGCAGCAGGTGTGATTTCTATGGGTTTTATTGTCATTGTTTTGCTTTGATTTTTTTTTCTTTGAGACAAAGTCTCTCAATAGATCCCATTCTGGCCTGAAACCAGCAATGTAGTCCAGGCTGGCCTCAAACTCTTCATCTTCCTGGCCTCTTAGTTGCCAGCGTTAGCGTTATGTGCCACCATGCCTGGCTATGATTTTGTCTGCAGTTGGCATTCTGAGATAACAACACAGGAAGCTGTCCTCCTAAACTGACTTTACCACTCATGACGCAGGGATCCGCTGCTCTCTTCAGTGGAATACTCCACAGATCACTGTTTCCGTTTTGTTTTCTTGCAGATTTTTTTCAGTTATGTAAATGTCATAACTAAAGGTTTTAAGAAATTGGGCGCTATTTAAAGAAGCAAGCACAGTTCCTTGACCCAAACAAAGCCTGGTGCAACTGTACCCCAACATCTGGCATCTACAGCTCCCAACCACTGCCACCGTGCCCAAAAGAAAGGCTCAAAAGAATGTTAGGGAGGCTAAAGCCACGGTGATGGATGGGCCAGGAGAGCTGCAAGGCTGTCTGCTGGATCTGTTCCTCCAGAGCCAGAGACCAAGCCTAAAAAGACCCCTGCAAAGAAGAGAGGGAAGCTACTGAAAGGGCCACATGGAGAAGCTGCTGCTGGGAGGATGGGAGCAATCCTGCAGGTAGTGGAGATGTCCAAACATACCAGGCACAGAAAGAGAGACACTGGACACAGCAGAGGAAATGCGTGTTTTTGAGAACTGTGGACTGCTGGGAAATGTACCGTTTGAAAGATCATTTTTGGAAAATCTGTGAAGATGTAGGATTTTATTTTACTTTTTGTTTTCAAGCTGTGTTGATGTTAGCACGCAGAGAACTTCACTGTTTGGAGGGAGGAATACATGCCACTTCCAGAACATCTCCTAAGCTGGATTGATGTGAGGTTAACACCTTCCTGGCTAGGTTTGAAAGACTCCTCTTAGCTCCCTGAGGGGTTCTCTGGTGTAGACACACCTGGCCAACCTGGCACAAACTGCCTTGTGTTGTAGAAAAACCCAAAATTCATTTTTCTGTCCATCCCTTCCACCATCCACACAGACTTCATTTCCTTAAAACCAGAAATCTGCTGGGGCCAGATCCCTAAAGTTGGTATTCTCAATGTGTCAGGGGACTTCACAGTGACACTGGTTGATGCTCTCAGTGTGGCAGGGGATGTGGCCTTCGCGGTGACATTGGTTGATGCTCTCAGTGTGGCAGGGGATGTGGCCTTCGCAGTCATGAGATGTGAACCTGGGAGAATAGTAGCTCCTTTTCTAATAGACTGGGGGTATTCAGGGCGATGATAGTCAGCCATTTTCATTTCATCTCTTGTGAGTCAGGATAGGCTTGTGAAAACACGTTAGTCAGGATGCTTATGTGGAATGCAAGCCCTTATTCTAAACTGTTCAGTGCCCCATGTGAAGACTCCCTTGGTTTCTGTAGCAGCTCTCTGGTTTGGGTACCCATACAATAGAGTTCAGAATTTCCTATATTCTGTTCACAATTGCCTACCACCTTCTGGCTGGAGTACCAGGACTGTTCACACGAAGGCTCTTGAAAAAAGCTGTGTATAGTTTGCCTTGGGAAAAAATAAAGCCATAGAGATTGTATTCATTAGAAAATGATTCATTTAGATTTTTTTTTTTTAGAATAGTCATTGGTCTTAAAGTAGAAATCAGGTATTTAGGAAAGTGTTTGCCTCTGCAGGCAACCATTATATTCCTACATAGAAGGTTCATTTTCACAAATGGCCAAGGTGAGGCCCAGGTCTTCCTGGGTGCTGACCCCTAATTAATTCACAAGCCCACATGAACATCATCAAAAGACTCTTTGAGCAGATGATAAAAATAGGACAAGATGGGTGGATTTATTTTTAATTAAAACTACATCATTTATTGTTGTTGCACTCCTAAGTGGCCTTTAGTAACATCAAGTTAATATCATGTATGCACGTCACAGACTCACTCCACAGCGGACAAGACTTGAGGTCATCAGACAAGCAAAGCGCTTCAGGTTGAGTAGCAATAGACAACACTCCTGGTATTCCTTGCCATCCTTGCCCTTTCCAACAAGACATTTAATGAGGAAATACGAAATATCCTTGCGTTTAGTCTCCTTCCTTTCCCTTCTTCTGCACACGTCAGTCAGAAATTGGCAGCAGGGAAACTCAATGTCTGTGGTACTAAGAAAAGGGCCATCAGCACCTCGCTTTGCTCTTTACCTGTCTTCATTCAGAATTTAAGGAGATGCATTGAGCTGGTGTTTCCAGAAGGCAATCAGATAAAGAAATTAGATAAGGTAATACAGTAAAGCCACCCCCCCCACACACACACAAATATTCTGAAAGAGCCAGTGGAGACTGAATACATTGTTGCTAGATTCAAATTCCTAGATTCAAAGAGAGCTGGTTTCCATGCAGACTCCGTGAGTATTTGTTCATAATCTACAATTTATGGTTAACTGCGCTCTGACCTCTAAAATTTTTTTATTAATAGTCCATCTTTCTTTTGAAACAGGAACTTTGCTGGCCATTCTTAATATTGTACTTTACTTGGGGCTGTCAGTAGTCATTTCCTTGTAGTTAGAGATACAAATAGCCTCGTCCTTTCTCGGAGGATCACCATGCCTCTGCTTGACCCTCTCTGGGGAAAGAGACTTGGTGTAGATGGAGAAGCTGAGCAAGCGACAAGAGTTTGAAAAGAGCGCAGAGGAAAGGCTGATATGGGGGGGGAACAAGAACTCGGTGGCCATGGTCGCCTTCATAGACTGTTTGCCGCATGGTGTCCTTACTCATAGTTCATCAGATGGCAACACATGCCCTCAGCTGGGCACTCATATTCTCCTCTGGTGGGCCCTAAAGGACACAAAGTGAGGACCATTGTAAGATGATACCCATCAAAGCAGAGTGGCCTGAATGGAGAGGGCGTGGCCTTGAGTCCCGCACTCCCAGCAGACTGGGGAATGAGAAAGGGTTTCTCCCCTGTTGTGTTGACAGCCAGGCTGATTTTCTGCAGGTAAAGCCTCGCACTGTTACCTCGCGCAAACCCTAGTGCAGTGATAACAGAAACAGCAATACAGAGGCATCCTCCCCCAGGTGCAGACTCCATGTTGCTCCCGTTCCTGGTACTCTGAGCTGACACTACCCAGTAGCTTCAAGCTTAATCCCCAAGCTTTAGAGAAAGAAATTGGAAGACACCAGGGCTTTAGCGTCTTGCAGCTGCATCACCCCCGGGAGCTTATTCGAGTTCACAGAATTTCAGACGTCCTCCCAAACCCACTTTTATTTTGCCAGGTTCTCTGTGATTCCTGTACGCAGAGAAAATATGAGGAGTGTTGATTTAGGAGCACTGACATGAGGGGCAGCTATCTACCTGGGAAGCAGAGTCTTTGCCTCCCTGCCTAAGACTGAGCAACTGAGCCCCTTCAGGTTCCCATGTTGAAGCCTAATCCCTACTATGGTAGTGTCAGAAGGCAGGCCTTCGTCAAGTGACTGGAGCGAGAGCCAGAGACCTCCAGAATGGGATTGTGGCTTTATAAAAGGGACCGCTGGGGCCTCTCTAGTCCCTTCCTTTCTACCATGCAAAGAAGACACAATCAACCAGGAAGAGTGCCTTCACCAGACACTGAATCTGCCAGCACCTTGATCTTGGAATTTGCCAACACTCCCAAACTGTGAGAAACGGACTCAGTGGTTTATGAGGTAGCTGCTCTGTCTATTGCCTCATCAATCTCTTTTTTTACTCCCCATGTGGAAAAAAAAAAAAAAGAATGTAACAAGAAATAAAGGAGGGCTTCATAGCTTCAGGAGCCATGGAGGCTCAAGGAGTTTAGATTCCTCCAGAACTCTCGACTGCTCAGCTTACAGTCAAGAAGAATTACAGAGACTGTCTGGAAGTTCTGGCCCATGCAATCTGTTACTTATCTTTCTGTCTTTGCCTATTTGGTTTTCAAATTTCCTCTTAAGTCACCTAATCTCTGCCTTCCATCTTACCTGTCATGCTCCTTGCTGTAACTTCTCATTTTTGAAAGTTCCTATCAGACACTTGAAAGACAAAATTTTATTTTTATTTTTAGACAAGTTTGGACCAACATCTTAAATTAACCTATACACCAAAACAGCTTACGTTCTCACACGCATGTAGGATATGAATGCACATGAATCTGCATGTGAAGTGTGACAACGGTAATGTAGGCCTAGTGCAGTGATAACAGAAACAGCAATACATTTGGTCCATCCTCTCAATGCTTTGATGCCATAGTACAAGCTTTGGGTTAAGGTCATTATGCCAAGTGTATTTCAGGGAAGGATAGATGGGTGAATGGATAGATGGATGGATGGATGGATGGATGGATGGATGGATGGATGGATGGATGGATGGATGGATGGATGGATGGATGGATGGATGGATGGACAGATAGATGGGTGGATGGATGGATGGATGGATGGATGGATGGATGATTGGATGGACAGAATAAGTGTATGGGGGGGTAATAACCTGAGCTGGACCATGGAAATACTGCTACCTGGCTCACTTAACACCCTGTATAGAACACCTAATAAAACTTCATTACTGCTCAGCCTCTGGCCTCATTCACCTTTTAACTTTTGCCTCATCAATTTATTAAATCAACTCTTACCCCAGTCAATAAGAACCTAGCAAATGTTTTCCTGCTTCCACTCATCTTCATGGCAACCAATGGTTTTGTTGATCTCTCTCTCTCTCTCTCCCTCCCTCCCTCCCTTCCTCCTTTCCCTCCCTCTCTCCCTCCCTCCCCTTGCTCCTTTATTCTTTCTGTCATTCCAGGGACCCACGCTCCTTCAAGAGCTTCTCCATGCTTCCTCTCAAAGCATTCGCTGTTCAGGGTTTTGTCATCATCATATCCAGAAAACAGTAAGTTACTGTGAGGACCGAAAGTCCCCTCTCTAGTCAACCACTTTGAGGGTCTCCCGGGTGGTTCCTCTGATGGGACTGGCTCACTCCCCATCAGAATGTACTAAGGAAATAATAAAGTATAATATAGTTGATGCCCAAAACCACGATGCTCCGGGTTTCCCACCACTTCTTTGGGGTGTATAAAGAGACTCTTGTCTAAAATGCCCTCCTCTAGGATCTCAGCCTGGGGTGGGGTGATGGAGAAGATCTAACCGTGTCTCAGAAACAGCTTCCTCGGGAGTTAACATACTAGGAAGATTGATTACCAGCACAGCAGCAGTTTCAACAGGTTCTCTGAAATTAGAATTAAAACCACAGAGAAAATTCTCTATGAGAACCAACTTCTTCCAATTATTTTATTTCATTTCACTTGATTTTAGTGTGTGAGGTACAGGGTGTTGAATGGAGGGCCTCACTCCAGGCAAGCACCTTACCATGAAGCTATAAGCATAGTCCTTCCATTTAGTTGTGTAGACGAGACTACTACTGACACACCTTTGAATGCCCCAAGCTCCCTCCTTCCCTCTGGCCGAAGAACCAGTAATAAGCCAGTGCTTGCTTAGTGCACTGTGATGATGTGCATACAAAGAGACATTTTTCCAGGAACTTTGTTCAGTTTCAAATATCTCTTCCAGTGGTTTGTTTGTAGCCATTAAATGGTAGAAAGTAGAAAACATACCATTTAATTACACAGATGTGAAGAATAGTCTCTCAATGCTGTTTTCCGCTTCTGTTCCCCAGGTTGGTTGAAAAGGCATCTGGCCTGTACACAGTGTGTGTATGACGTGGGACCACACGCCATAGCTTTGCACCAGCAGGGACTGAAATATCCCCTCTTCAGGATGATTGCTAGATTTCAGAGTGAATCACCGGCTCTCTAATTCACTCTGGAGCTCTGAGTGACTACTCCCAGTGCCACCAGGTAAAAGCGCTAAGTGGCAGCCTGATTCTGCTATGAACTGCTTCCTCCCTCGCGAGAAGATGGAATCAATCTATCTGACTTTAAGTCCACTGATCTAATCAGGAGGGCTTGAAACTGATAACCAGAGAGGAGGGGGTATCTACCCAACAAAACAGAGCAACCGGATGCTGGGAAAGATGGCAGGCCAGTCACAATGAATCAGAAAACAACAGAGGAAGTTCTCGGTATTTACCAAGGAGGAAGAGAAAAGATGTTTCCATATCAGTGGGCAAATCAGGGAAACAAGAAGAAATCAACTTGAGTTTCAGTGAAAGAAACTAGAGGAGCTCAAAGAATAAAACCCGCAACAGAATAAAGGCAATGGAAAGCTATATTCTAAAACAAAGTCTTAGCCAAAACTCAAACAGGTGAGCATCAACAAACAGATCCTAAAATTTATATGGAGTTTCCATTCCAAAGACCCAAAGGGGCCAACAATATTGAAGGTAAGAGAACAAAGTTTGGAGGACTGGAATTTGACTTACAAATCAAGAGCAGAAGGAGTTAACCCTTTGGCTCAGTTGGCAAAGCACCTGTGCCCAAGCATGAGGACCTGAGTTCAGAACCCAGCACCCATGTAAAAGCCTAATGTGGTAAAGTAGTGTACGTCAGTAACTCTAGGGCCGGGCAAAGGTGGTGGTTGGCGTGGAGATGGGCAGATTTTGAGAGCTCATTGGCCCATAAGTCAAGCTGAATCCATAAGCCCCAGATTCTGTGAGAGACCCATCTCAGAAAATAAGGTGGGGAATCATAGAGAGAGACACCTGATGGCAACTTCTGGCCTCCACATTCATACACCCACATGAACATGTACATACATACATACATACACACACACATGCACGCACGCGCACACACACGCACGCACACGCGCATGCACACACACACACACACATACATATATGTACTCATAGAGGCACTTGGGAAGTAAAGCCAAACTTATCAATAGAACAGAATGGAGAAAAAGAAGCACACAAATTTAGCCAACTGGCCTTCTGGCAAAGGTGGAAAGATAATAAAGATAATACACTGGAGAGTAAAAGCATACATGTAAGCACAAGGGCCTGAGTTCAAATCCCCAGAACCCAGATAAAAAAATTGAGTGTGACTACACACATGCCTGTAACCCCAGCCTTGTGGGGGAGGGGCTGACACTGGGGTTTGTTGGCTGCCAGTCTATCCCTCAGTTTAGTCAGAGGCCCTGTCTCAGGGATTTCATGTGGACACTTAACTGAGCAGTGCTAAGTGAAGGAAGTTGCTCTGTAGACTGCACGCCATTCCATCTCTGGAACATTCTGTGGAAGGCAAAACCATGGGGACAGCAAAGCCAATGATGTCTTCAAGGAGTTGGAGGCAAGGTGGAAATTTTTAGTACAGTAAAAATACTGTCTGAGACTGTAATGACAAATTTATTGTTTTAAAAAATGTATTTACTATTATTGCCGTGTATGTATGATGTGTATGTATGTGTGTTCATGTGCCATGGCACACATGTGGAGGTCAGAGGACAACCTTATGTAATCTGTTCTCTCCTTGTACCTTTAAGTAGCTGTAACCCTTTCAAAGAAATAAAATTCTGCCATGTTGGAGAGGCCGTATCCCTGTAGGAAAATCATTAATCCCAAAAAGAGGCTTATGGTTAAGATACCTGGGTGTCTTAGAGTTTCTACTGTTTTGAGGAAATACCATGACCAAAAAGCAAGCTGGGGAGGCGTGGTGATATTTTGTTTGTGCTTTAACAAATAAAGCGTGGTGACACCCTATCTCGAAAATAAACAAGCAAATAAATAAATAAAGAAAGCTGGCCTGAAGATCAGAGTGCAGAGCTAGCCACACTAGTTAGTCATAGAGGCCAGGCAGTGGTGGCACACACCTTTAATCCCAGCACTTGGGAGACAGGCAAACAGATCTCTATAAATTCAAGGTCACCCTGGGCTAAGTGAGATTGAATCAGTTTAAAAGAAAAACAGAGCTCACACCTCTGATCCCAGCACTTAGGAGCTCACGCCTTTACTCCCAGTACTAGGAAGGTGGAGACGGGTGAAATGGCTGGGCAGAGAGAGGGAACTAAGTCGAGAGGAGACAGATCGTCCATTCGGTCTGAGGATTCGGTAGAGGTAAGAACTAGTGGCTGGCTGCTCTTTTTCTCTGATTTTCAGGCAAGCTTTATATGTTACAGCACAAACAAGATATCACCACAGGGAGGAAAGGGTTTATTTGGATTTGGTTTACACTTTAGCATTGCTGTTCATCACTGATGGAAACAGGACAGGAACTCAATCCTGGAGGCAGGAGCTGATGCAGAAGCCATGGAGTGGGGCTGCTTATTAACTTGCTTCCCATGACTTGTTCAGCCTGCTTTCTTACAGAACCCAGGACCAACAGTCCAGGGATGGCACCACTCACCTGGGCCCTCTCCCGTTGATCACTAGATGAGAAAATGTCTTACAGCTGGATCTCAGGGAGGCATTTCCCCAGCTGAGGCGCCTTCCTCTGATGACTCTAGTTTGTGTCAAGCTGACACACAAAACCAGCCAGTTAACTGGGTAATGAGGGAAGAGGTAGGAAGCCTTGAAGAAATCCTAATGTCTAATGCCTGGTTTTAGATATCACAAAGAAGAAGCATCCCATTTCCCCAATGGGCACAGCACTGGAACAAAGACAAAATTCACTGCAATAGGGGGTTTGATTTTCCTGGTCACACTAAAGTATCATTGGGCTAAGAGCAAAGACTTCAAAAAAAAA
>LOEQ01000438.1:268039-288480 GCA_001685075.1 Bramus lutescens | reverse complement strand
AAACAATGTCCCTGTCCTAGGATAAGTCCCCTAGGCAGGGAGTTCCGAATAGGATAAGAATGGAGAAGTCAAGCCGAGCACAAGCAAGCAAGGAGGTGAGCGTGTGTGCACCAATTTCTGTCTGTTCTTCACTATGGATGTGATGTGGCCAGTTGTCTCAAGCTCCTGCCAAAGTTACCTCCCCGTGGTGATGGCTGTAACCTGGAATTGTAAGCCAAAATAAGCTTGGTGTTTCTCTTGGTAATGTATATTCTGTAGGTTTCAGGGCATGCAGGAAGATGGATTGGGGCTGGCAAGATGGCTCTGTGGGTAAAGGGGCTTGCTGTGTAAGCCAGAAGACCGGGGTTTGATCCCTGGAACCTGCTAAAAGGGTACAAGGAGAGAACAGATTCCATAAAGTTGTCTTCTGACATCCAAAATGAGTGACTTTTGTTTGTTTTTTTTATCATAACAACAGAAATAAAATTAGAAGAGACATTAACTTCAGAGAAGGGGCTGGAGACGTGGCTCAGTGGTTAAGCGCACTTGCTGCTCTTGCGAAGAACCTGAGTTCACCTCTCGACACCCAAAAACTTAAGTGGCTTACAACAGCTTGTAACCCCAGAACCATGGGCAGCCAGCACCTCTGACTGCTACAGGCGCTTGCACTCCTGTGCAGATACCCACACACATAATTAAAAACACAGATAAATCTAAACAAACAAGCAAAAGGTTCAGGGAAAACCTAGGTGGGATTTTATGATCAAAGATAATAGTTAAGAATTGCGGTGCCTGCATCACCTGGAACCGCAGTCAGCCAAGGGTCTGGGGAGTAAAGAACACACAGAGACATGGATCACTCTTGAAGCAAGAATGCCCATTTTATTGTGTTCCAAGGCAGCTTATATAGTGCTCTTCTTAACTAGTGGCCACGCCCTAGCTCTCGGGATTTTTCAGCTGCAAGCTCACCAGAAACCACTTCCTTATTACCAGGAACTCATGAGGGGTCTGTGTTCAGGGCAGCTGCAAGCATAGAAAAGCAAATTGTTTACTCCAGCAGGCAAGGGGGTCATAGAAAGTTCAGGGTCCGAGGGTCTGTAGCTCCCAACAAAGAATATTCCAGAGGATCTCAAGGAGGTAAAGCTTTATTACAATCTAGATGCCTAATCAGTTCTTGGTACTGATCCTAACTCTGGAGACAAGGAACGGGCTACCAGTTGCTCAGTGGTAAACAGAGGTCATGCTGTGGCCCGAGAGCCCTCTTGCTGTCTAGACACTCCCATGTTCCACCATTTCTCATATTTGAAACCAGAAACCAGATGAACCCAAAGCATGGTGAAGGATGGCTCCCTGCCCAGAGTTTCAGAATGAGAATAAACTGATTGGCCAAGGCCCTGGGCCAAAGGCTGTTCTGTAAGATACAATGCTCAAATGGAAACTAGAGGACCACTAACAGTGGGGTTAGCATTGTCTCAAGTGGGGAGATGGAAAGAGAGAGAGATATAAAGAGTACCTCCTTTTTCTTCTCACACGACCTTGAGATGACTTCATGAAGACAGGAAGACCTGAATAGCCAATGATCTTAACCCCATTTATCCCCAATATGTGTAGAAGTTTGGTTTTCCTGGTTTTAAATTATGCATGTTGGTCACCTAGGGATGGCTTTTCAGGAGGTCATGTGTCCAGGTTTCCTTTCCCCAGCTCAAAGATTCTCAGACTTGACGTAACTTAGAAAGGTCATGGAACAGGAGAGACAGCTCCGCATTTAAGAGTACTTGTTGCTCATCCAGAGGAATTGGGTTTAATTCCCAGCATCCACATAGGGGCTCATAACCATCTATCTGTTACTCCATTTCCACAGGATCCAATGCCCTTTTCTGGCTTCTGAAAGAAGCCAGGCATACATACATAGACATACATGATGGCAAAACACCCGTACACATAACAGGAAATAGAAAAAAAATGTTTTGAAAGAAAATTCAGAATTCAGCTAGGGAGTTGGCTCAGTAAAGCTCTTGTTACACAGTGTGGGGACCTAAGTTAGCATCACTGGACACCACATGAAACTGTATGTGATGGAGTGTACCTGTAATCCCAGTCTTCCTTCCGCAAGATGGGAAACAGAAGCAAAGGTCCCCAGAGGCTCGCCTGGAGCACACAGTTGCAAACAAAAGACCCCGAGTCAAACAGGGTGAAAGCAAGGGCCGACACCCAAGTTGTTCTCTGGCCTTTACATGTGGCATGGGCATTGTCTTCCCGCCTCCAGTACACTGATACATTTTTTTTTTAAAAAAAATTAAAGGTCAAAATTCCTCTTTGTCACAATGGTTCATTTGCCTGACTTTGTTGGGGCAAAACATGTCCCAATTTTTAATAGAGGGATTTAGTGTCTGTGATCTGGCACTGGCCTCTGTGTGTGTGTGTGCAAGCACACACTTCAGTCATTGTCTGGAGTTTGCATAAGATTAACACATAGATTATTGGAGTGGAGGGTTTGAAGGGGAGGACTGTGGCCTGCGGGTTAGGAATAGTTTTCACACTCACCTCTTGGAAAGCCAGAAGCTTACTCCACAGCAGAGTTTGCAGAGTTTGGGTGACAACCTAAACAGACCCTAAACGCAGTGAACAAATGCTGTAAGTTGCTTTCAGAGGTATCATAGAGCATCAAGTCCTGTGGACGGTCCGATACAGGTGGTATCCTCAAGTCCTTGCACCTGGTTTCTAGACTCCGTTACCTCCCATCTTTGTATTACAATTGACCTGTTAGCTTTTTTTTTTTTTCTGGGGTTGAGGTCACATTCATTTGTGGAGATCAGAGGACAACATGAAGAAATCTGTTCTCTCCTCTACCATGTAGGTCCAGGAATTTCGCTCAGTTTTTCAGGCCTGTGGCAAGCACCTTAGCCTGCCGAGCCATCCTGCCAGCCCTACACCTGTTACTTCAATGCCTCAAAGCTATCGCCCAGTCCTATAGGAAACTTGTCATATGCCATCAGAAAAGTGCCAGGAGGAAATAGGAGACCTACCTGAGGGATAAGCCACAGCTCAGAGAGTTCTGGTTCTTGTTGGCGTGTCCACATAGTGAGGCTGTGACTGAGATGCCCTGGGTAAAAGAAATTCAATCCAACACTAGCTGAATCTCATCACTTCTATTTTGTAAGGACCAACAGCATGGAAGGGGTCCTAACAGACCTCTCAGAGGCCAAGATGGCTGTCAGGAACATGCTTCCCAGGCAAGCATGAAGTCAGAATTCAATCCCCAGCATCTGTGTAAGTTAATTTTCTTCTTAGAAAGTCAGGTTTGATAGTGTTTGCTTGAGGAGGTTAGAGGCAGGAGGATCCCTGGGCTCATTGGAGGGCCAGCCTAACTGAATTGATGAGTTCCAGGTCTCAGTGAGAGACTATCTTATAAAAAACATTAGATGCCTCTGAAGGAACAGCACCTGAGGTTGTCCTCTGGGCTCAGTGCACGTGTACACATATATATGTGTCTCCACACATACATGCACACACGTACATGTGTCTCCCTATATACATGCACAGACATGTTACACATACGTCCATACAAACATGCACACACATACATGTGTCTCCCTATATACATGCACACACATACACATGCCTCCATACAAGCATGCATGCACACGTACACATGCCTCTATACAAACATGCACACACGCATGTGCTTCCCTATATACATGCACACACGTACACACACCTCATACATATATGCATACATACATGTGCCTCCCTATACACGTGCATGCACACACACACGTACAATCCACACAAACACACATAAGATCTTTCTAACCAACCACAATAAATGGCACTAGCTGAGCCTTGATAGGACTCCAGGTGGTTGTATTTCAGAACATTAAGCAAGTTCAAAGAATTTCCGAAAAGCTCAGTCATACTGATGGTGAAGTTGTCCAGGGTTACAGGAACAGATTCTTTTCCTCTATGGATTTAAAAAGAAAAAGCAGCCTCGGTACTCAGAAAGCAGAACTGCCCCCCCACACACACAACCAGGCACACAGAGAGTCAGACTCCCCCACCACCACCACCACCACCACCACACACACACACATACACATTGGTACACAGGGCTCAGGATGGTTGAGGTTTGGGGAGAATCCAGACCTGGGAATCCAACTTTGTCTGGCAGAGACAAAACTTTTATAAATCTTTGAGGGTGAGACGGAAGCTCTTCTCCCCTCAGGGAGAGGAAAGGAAGCTGGTTGGGCCCCACCACAGGAGCCTCTTCCACGGGAGGTTTGAAAGTCCCAGTGAATAGTTCTTCCTGGTGGGAAAAACCCATGAAGTCTCTGTAAAGGAAAAGTACATCCATCCACCTGCAGCCTCTTTTCCCTGTTTGCCTGCTTGCCAGGAGTCTAATGTCCAGTACCTCGGTAATAAAAGCCCTTTTAAAGGTTGTATGAACCAACTAGAGCCCCAAGACGATGATAAAATTATCAAGTTTTGACCCAACATTTTCAAATTCTATTTTTAGGTAAGGAAAGAAAACTTGATTTTCCTCACCTTGATGAGTTCCAGGTCTCAGTGAGAGACTATCTTTAAAAAAAAAAAAAAAGAGACTATCTTTAAAAAAAAACTTTAGTTTACTAAAGGGTACAGAAGAACAATATCTTTGGGAAGTATTCTGTAGCAATTTTTTTTTTTTGGCTGATTTTAACAGACTGGGGCCCATTATTGTTGCAACAGCCTATTTAACAGACAGAAAGGATGAGGAGGCTGGTGGCCTCCAAGAGAGGGCCCCTGCTGGTCTTCACCATGTCAGGAGCCCCCGCAGGGGAAAGGACTGAATTGGTGTATGACTGGTACAGGCTCGCACTGAAAAGGAAGTACCCAAGGGAGGCAGGCCAGAAAGAGGGAAAAGCAAGAAGCCTGGGGAAAAGGGACGATCCCTCTCCATGGAATCTGCTTGAAGCCTCTTGCTAGCTGAGATTACCCCAAAGGCAAAAGCATGACTGAGCTGTGTCTCTCTGGCTGCCCCTGCCACCACCCCTTTATTGAGCGTAGTGTGTACAGGTCAAACCGTATGCTTCCAGCACTCTGTATTGCTTTATTCCTGATGGTCTAGTTTGGTAAGTACAGTTTATATCTTCCATCTGTAGCTGAGGGAAGTCATTTGCCTAAGGCCATGTAGGTAATCAATGAACTTCAGAGATTTTTAAGTTCTTAGATCCAGAAGGGAAGAATGCCCAAAGATTGATGGTGATGAAATTCTCACTCAAACATGGATGTCACAGTGCTCAGAAAACAATGGAGCATAGTCAAACACCACTGGCTCTTTTCATTGGCTGTGCAGCCCATGGTCTGGGCACCTTAGCATCCCCTCCTAGAGGATGTTACAATATAGAATCACAGACCTTCTGACCCAGAATCCATCAGCACAGCCAGAGACCTACAGGCTCCAGCAGGTTTGAGAAGAACTGGGTTGGCCTGTTTGAATTGCAGATGTTGTTCCTGTAGGCTGGAGTGCTCTTCCCCAGGACTCTCATGCTTGCCATAGTAATATCTTTCTGAAAATCCATCTTGCCTTCATTCAGGAGGCATGGAGGTCCTCGCACTTAGGTAAGCACTAGGGAACCAGGAATATTAAACATACAGGGTTGTCTTTTCAAAGGGAAAGATAGATGACCTGTTTTCGGCCCACAATTCTGGGAGCAAACATGGTTAATAACCTGGTGGCTTTTGTGACCTCCCCCAAACCCTTATCTTGAGCATGTGTTCCCAGGAAATCTATAGAACCTACCTTTATGGAAGATGCCACTTTACAAAGAGTTTTGAAGTAGTCATGTCTTAAGCTTCATTGTGCACACAGGACTGAGTTAATTATCACCAGGAAACTGCCTAAATGTGCCTCAAATGAACTGCTCAAGGTCAGACTTTCAACACAAGCCACTGAGTCATGCTGAACTGAACTGCCTTCTCGCCTCTCTCGGATGGACGCCCTACTGGTTGTGGTGTTTACAGAGACCCCCCACACCTTCCAAGAAAATTAACTTTTGCCAGACTTTGCAGCCAAGTTAGTAATATGCCTTGAGATAATTTCAGATTATATATTCAATCTTCTATCCTGCTGTGTGCTCAGCCTATGTCAATCTAACTGGCTGTGAAGAGTGTCCTCTTGCTATATCACCAATCTTACTATAATTTATACCTCCCATATAATCAGCTTTAATCTAAGAGCATAGCTTTAGTTATGTAGTTTTTCATGCCCCGGACCCAGACTAATGCTCACGTGTAGGTGTAGGTATGGGTTGTGGTACTCATTTTCCGAAAGCAGCCAAGTTGAAAGCAACTTTAAATAACAAATATCCTGAATGTTCTGAAAGAGAAACAGGCATAGGTGATGTCTGTGATTAGGGGTGCTATTCTGGGTCAGCTGGGGTCAGCAAAGTAAGCTCTTTCATTGCAAAACTGGTAGATTTCTGTAGAAAAATATTTGCATTTCTTTTTCATACCATGTTTTCTGTGCTGATGAATAAATACAGAGCTAAGCCCTTTTTTAGGGGCAGATAGGCTGCAGGAACAAACACAGAATACACATGGACAGGCCACAGACCACAAACTGGACAGATGAAAGCTAAGGGAGAGAAGTGCTGAATTCAAATTCGGATTCCATCTTGAGTCAAACTATTTTTTTTTCATTCTTTAATGTACCATCAATGCAGCTTGCCTTGAGAGAAGCTTCCCTGTGTTCCATCTAAGTAACTTCTTTTGTATGTGTGTTTGTGTCTGTGGAGAGTTGTATGTGTGTAGGTGCACATGTTCATATGCAGACAACTTCAAGCGTTATCCATCTTGCTTTTTGAGCCTGGAGCTCGCCGATCAGCGGGGCTGGGTCATCAGTGATCCCTGGGATGCACCTGTCTCTGCCTCCCCAGTACTGGGCTTAAGCAGGCTCTATGATCAAGCACAAGTTCTCATGGTTATACAGCAAGCATGTTACCATAGAATAATTTCCCCAGACCTTCTACCCTGTGGTATGTTTGTTCCTCAGGCACATGCATCAGCCACCATTTTCTTTTTCTCTTTTTGTTTTTAAATTTCTTTTTGAAGACAGAGTCTCTCACTGGCCTGGATATCTTCTAGTGGACTAGGCTTTTTGATCAGTGAGTTCCAAGGATGTATCTATCTCCTGAGTGCTAACAAGTGTGTACCTCCACACCTGCAGATCAAACTCTGGCCCATATGGTGCAAGGTACTTTACTGAGTTATCTTCCCAGTCCCCACCACCACCAACTCAAATAGTAATTTCTGACACCTTCCATTTGCTTTTTCCGGCTTAATCTTTGTTCACAGTGATTATCGCCACCTGAAACTCCAAATTTGTTTATCTCTTCCATTGACTATACTGGGAGTTCCATCAAGGCTGGGACTGTGTATCTCTGGCACCTAAGAGAGTGGCAGGAGTCTCAGTACCTGCTCAATATTTCCATGAGAGATTGTTTTTGATACAAGGCTAGTTAGAGTAGAAACCACTAACCACCAAAGAGATCCCTGAGAAATAGAAAGAACTGAGAAAAAAAAAAGACTTCCCTTTACTTCTGTATTCTCACAGTTTTTTCAAAGGTGCATGCACTGTCTTATAAATATTTATTCATCTGTCTATTTCTGTGTATGCATATCTGCCAGGGATGTATGTGTGCCATGTGACTGCAGGCGCCTGAGAAAGCCAGAGGGCATGAGCTGCCTGACATGGGTCCTAGAAACCAAACCTGGTCCTCTGCAAGAGCAGTGCACTCTCTCAACCAGTGAACCATCTCTCCAGCTTCCGTGCTGTTTTTATAATTTACTGAATGCTTTAAATAGCTGCACAAACTATCCCAAAATATATCACAAAAACAAAGCAGATTGCATCTCCTCCTTCTAAAAAGCTGTATACTTCAACTTCATTTGTTTATCAGATTATGCATGAATGAATAAAAAGTCATCCTATTCAAAGAGCTTGTTTCCCTCAACACATCGTTCTGTAAGCGTGGAACTTTATCTCTGAAATCAGTCCCTGGACTGTATCATGTGGACTGCGCCATGCCCCCTCTACAGACCAGGCTCCAACACATGGCCCAGTGTCTAGAAGTGCTGCCGACCCCATGTTCTGTAAGAGCCACTACTTCCAGCCGCTCAGAGACTGAGCAGACAGACACCAATCAGAGGCCACAAAAGGAAGCCATCTTTACTGGTGAATCATTTATTTGGACAAGACAAAACCGTCTCCACCTAGTTTCCCTTTATACAGAAAGTGGAACATTTCAAATATATTAGCTTTTCTCTTTTTCAACAGAATTCATTTCAATCTGGTCCCAGGAACTGCTTCTCGTGTTAGGATTCACGTTTTAGCAGCACATAAGCACCCATCACAGCCAAAAGAGCATACTGTAAAGAAAGCACAATGGAAAATCATCGTGAGGTCTACAAATAAACTCGGGCTCACAGTGTATTCAGATGAAGCCTGCTCAATGCTGGACTGAGGACAGACTCAAAAGATGACCNGAATAATTTCCCCAGACCTTCTACCCTGTGGTATGTTTGTTCCTCAGGCACATGCATCAGCCACCATTTTCTTTTTCTCTTTTTGTTTTTAAATTTCTTTTTGAAGACAGAGTCTCTCACTGGCCTGGATATCTTCTAGTGGACTAGGCTTTTTGATCAGTGAGTTCCAAGGATGTATCTATCTCCTGAGTGCTAACAAGTGTGTACCTCCACACCTGCAGATCAAACTCTGGCCCATATGGTGCAAGGTACTTTACTGAGTTATCTTCCCAGTCCCCACCACCACCAACTCAAATAGTAATTTCTGACACCTTCCATTTGCTTTTTCCGGCTTAATCTTTGTTCACAGTGATTATCGCCACCTGAAACTCCAAATTTGTTTATCTCTTCCATTGACTATACTGGGAGTTCCATCAAGGCTGGGACTGTGTATCTCTGGCACCTAAGAGAGTGGCAGGAGTCTCAGTACCTGCTCAATATTTCCATGAGAGATTGTTTTTGATACAAGGCTAGTTAGAGTAGAAACCACTAACCACCAAAGAGATCCCTGAGAAATAGAAAGAACTGAGAAAAAAAAAAGACTTCCCTTTACTTCTGTATTCTCACAGTTTTTTCAAAGGTGCATGCACTGTCTTATAAATATTTATTCATCTGTCTATTTCTGTGTATGCATATCTGCCAGGGATGTATGTGTGCCATGTGACTGCAGGCGCCTGAGAAAGCCAGAGGGCATGAGCTGCCTGACATGGGTCCTAGAAACCAAACCTGGTCCTCTGCAAGAGCAGTGCACTCTCTCAACCAGTGAACCATCTCTCCAGCTTCCGTGCTGTTTTTATAATTTACTGAATGCTTTAAATAGCTGCACAAACTATCCCAAAATATATCACAAAAACAAAGCAGATTGCATCTCCTCCTTCTAAAAAGCTGTATACTTCAACTTCATTTGTTTATCAGATTATGCATGAATGAATAAAAAGTCATCCTATTCAAAGAGCTTGTTTCCCTCAACACATCGTTCTGTAAGCGTGGAACTTTATCTCTGAAATCAGTCCCTGGACTGTATCATGTGGACTGCGCCATGCCCCCTCTACAGACCAGGCTCCAACACATGGCCCAGTGTCTAGAAGTGCTGCCGACCCCATGTTCTGTAAGAGCCACTACTTCCAGCCGCTCAGAGACTGAGCAGACAGACACCAATCAGAGGCCACAAAAGGAAGCCATCTTTACTGGTGAATCATTTATTTGGACAAGACAAAACCGTCTCCACCTAGTTTCCCTTTATACAGAAAGTGGAACATTTCAAATATATTAGCTTTTCTCTTTTTCAACAGAATTCATTTCAATCTGGTCCCAGGAACTGCTTCTCGTGTTAGGATTCACGTTTTAGCAGCACATAAGCACCCATCACAGCCAAAAGAGCATACTGTAAAGAAAGCACAATGGAAAATCATCGTGAGGTCTACAAATAAACTCGGGCTCACAGTGTATTCAGATGAAGCCTGCTCAATGCTGGACTGAGGACAGACTCAAAAGATGACCTCTCTCCCTTGTTCTCCAAATGAGTGGTTCAATGCATACTGAATAAAGACCCAAGCATGCACTGATGACTCAGGATCAAATACTTGACAAACACAGCTAATGCCTATTCCTTTATAGGCTTCCTATTGTCTTTCAAGTGATTTCCTAAAATAGAAACTCCATTTTTGCTGCAGTTGGTTGATAAATATGACCAGGGTTTTGATGCTACTTCAGTTTAGGTTGAAAATTTTCCAAAATAATTAACAATCCTATAAGCACCATTTCACAACAAAGTTAATATAAAAGGTAAAAGTAGCTGTTTTAAATAACTAATCTAAATGTTAATAATTTGGGCTAATATGTTAATTTGTGGGTAAACTATAAATGCGCCATAGAAAAATCAGTAACAAAACATTTTACAATGACCTCCTATTCACAACTGCACAGGTAAAAGCTCCAATATTTAAAAACATAAGTAAACACACACACACATAAATACCTACCTTGAATTTTGGATAGTCATTCATTATAATGGTGACCATACCAACATAAGGTAAGAACCTAAATTGTGGGAGTGAAAAGCAAGAAATATAAAATTTGTTTCCTATATGACGATACAGCATTTACTGCTCTGTACACTGGCCTCATGGCACCAGTCTTCCCAGGGTACACCACAGCTAGCCTCACTATTGCTCACTCCTTTCTCAAGGCTTGGCTATGAAGCTAAAGACTGGACAAGTTTTTAAGTGGCTTGAGCAGCAAAGCTCTCTAGCTGTTCTTGGTAATGTTAAAATAATTAGCTGAGTCATTTGTACAAGTAGGATAAGTAAATTTTATAAATCTAGCTGATTTTGATTTTAGGAAGAAAAGTATTCTCAGGTGGCCTATGTAAAAAGAGTTACTAGAAAAAGCTTCAAAAAAACAAAAACAAAAGATTTATATGACCTGAAAAGAAACCAGACAACAAAGCTTGAAAGCACACANCTGGACAAGTTTTTAAGTGGCTTGAGCAGCAAAGCTCTCTAGCTGTTCTTGGTAATGTTAAAATAATTAGCTGAGTCATTTGTACAAGTAGGATAAGTAAATTTTATAAATCTAGCTGATTTTGATTTTAGGAAGAAAAGTATTCTCAGGTGGCCTATGTAAAAAGAGTTACTAGAAAAAGCTTCAAAAAAACAAAAACAAAAGATTTATATGACCTGAAAAGAAACCAGACAACAAAGCTTGAAAGCACACAGAAAATCATCTGGAGTTTAGATAATCATCATGATTTTCATTTCAGTGCTTTTCAAATATAACAAATGAGTTTACTGAAAAATGAATGCAAATGTGGATCCTGTAACTCAGACTCAAATACAACCATGGTCCCAGAAAGGACAGTTCAGAGCAGTGATTGGCCACAAGTTCAGCATCAATATTGAAACAGTGTGTTCCAGCCCCACTGTCTGTACTAGTAAGAAGCAGGTGCCACGTCCACAGCACCTTCCAGTCAACACCCAGTGGCTTCTGCCTCCTCTCCTATCTGTGATCTTCATCAGCATTAGAAATACAGGACTGCAGGGGGTGGGGTTAATCCCAGCACCCAGGAGGCAGAGGCAGGCCTGGTCTACAAGAGCTAGTTCCAGGACAAAGACTGGACTGGCTAGCAGGAAGTTGCCCTTGTCTCCCTGCAGACACCTGAGTAAGTGCACCAGCGGGAAGTGGACGACAGTGTGGGATGAGCCCTTATGTCATTACCTGATTAGGGACGTTGACCTTACACACAGAAGCTGTCTCGACTGCCTAGTGTAGCTAGTGAGACCGAGATAGCAAGTAGACATTTCTAGCAGGGGTTTTAAACTTAACCTATTATTATTAACAATTATAAATGGGTCGGTGAGAGAGGGGAAGCATCTCCTTTACCAATTTTTAAAATGAGAAGCATTCTATTCAGTGTTAATCATAATTAATTCTTAAAATAATCACGCACTTAAAAAATTACCACAAAACTTTCTAATTGTGAGAAGTAAATATAAAATAATCCAATGTCTATCATAAAAAGTCTTCCAAGGTGCTTGCATATGAAATTATGGGTGCCAAAAGAACAGCACTTAGCCACTTAAAAGGAAAAAGATGTAGATTTGACACAGAAAGCTACTTCCACTTACTGTTGGAAATATTCAACCCTTCCAGTTAAACTATGTTACATGTGCACACATCTGTTGGGAGAATGCCCAGGACATTCACTGAGATGCTAAGCAGAGGCCATCCCTTGAAAGATTTCTAGTCATTGGCATTTAACCCCGCCCTCCACAAATAATTAGGTGAATGTGTGTTTTGGAAAATAATTAAACCCACAATATATGTAGTATATTCCAATTCAGTTATAGCTTTTACGTCCTTGGATAGCTTGAAGTTTTCTTCNGGAGAATGCCCAGGACATTCACTGAGATGCTAAGCAGAGGCCATCCCTTGAAAGATTTCTAGTCATTGGCATTTAACCCCGCCCTCCACAAATAATTAGGTGAATGTGTGTTTTGGAAAATAATTAAACCCACAATATATGTAGTATATTCCAATTCAGTTATAGCTTTTACGTCCTTGGATAGCTTGAAGTTTTCTTCGTTAAAAAATTAATAATTTTATATGTGTGAGTGCATTTCCTGTTTGTGTCTGTGCCATGTGTGCAGTGCTCTAGGAGACCAGAAGAGGTGTCAGATACCCAAACTGGAGCTGCCATGGAGGTGTTGGGAATTGAACCTGGGTCCTCTGGAAAAGCAGCCAGTGTTCTAAACCACTGAGCCATCTCTCCAGCCCTTGAATATGTTTCGTTGGAGACAGGATTTTATCTCACTGTATAGTCCAGGCTTAGGTTTTCTTTATTAGTTTTCCAAGCACAGCCTAGACCTGCTTACAACACTGCAGATGTGGCAGGCTTGTGACAAATGACTCTATTGTCTTACAAGTTTGGTTTCTTCATTCTTAAGGGTTTCCCTGCTGTCTGGAGCGTCTGTAACAACAAGTTCATCCTCACCCTCGTGCTCGTCCCACCACGTCCTTCTTCTCCAGCCAGTTCTGGCCTTCTTTGTACAAGCCTCTGTCATCAACTTCATTATTATCCCCTTTAGTCAGAAATTTGATGTCTCCATTATCTCTGGAAAGCAAAATGACGTCCTCTCAGAAGTCATTCTCAGCACGGCATCATTAAAAACATATTAGTTTAACCCAGACATTACAGCCAGACATGAGTATTTAGAAAGCAGTTGAGGAAGACTTGACCTCTCGTTGGTCTAAGTTGATTGCTTGCGGATAACCACCGAGCTGAAGCACAGATCTAATAACAATTTCATGAACTTAAACTCCAAAACATTCAAGTAACCCTGACAACCGAAACACAAAGCAAACACCAGGGCAATGCGGAGGTAGTGACGCGCCACTGGTACACAACGTCACTTTTTACTCAGGCGTCCTTGTACTGTAACTAGGGCTGGTACTTAACTTATCTTTTAATCCAATAACAAGAGTATTAGTGTCATTTATCAGTGGGCAAGATCCTGGGACTAGGCCCTGTCCAGGTCCACTGCACTCCAAAATGGAATCGGCAATGAACTTTCCATACTTACTTCAGTTGTTCCTCTCATCTGATTTAGTCAGAAATCAGCTGACGTTGACTTACTGAACTGCGCGTGAACTGTCATTGATCCTTAGCCCTCACAGAAAAGTCTGGTAAGATGGATCTCACTCTTATTCTACATATGAACTTGCCCAAACCACACTGCTTTGTGGATAAGGAGATTTAAATGTGGCCGTGCTTTTCTTTTTAATGGACCTTAAGCTTACTGAATGTACAACTATTAATGCTTTACTTCCTTCACTACTAAGCACAGTGGTGTAAATCCCATCTGCAGGGAAACAGTCACGAATGGCATCAGACAAATACAGTCAGCAGATAGGCGGGATCCATTAAGTGTTCACTGTAAACCCGGAAAGGCAAACCTGTAGGGCTGTGCAGCTATAGAGAGGGCCTTTCGGAAAGACAAATGCAAACAGGCACCATTAGAATGAGGCGAGAGGCTGGAGCCTGCAAGCATCGGAAGCTGCGGCTAAAGGAACAAGCTGATTTGTAGTCATGGTTGTACAGACTCAAGAGAGCAAACATCCTCTGTCACAACTGCGGATATCACAGCAAAAAGTCATCACTGTCACAACGCTGAACATGTCTTCATCTTTAGACATGACTTTCAAATGAGGTGAAAGTCCTGTCACACCAGCCCGGCTTCTTCCTCAGGAAGTTAGCAAGTGGATGGCACGCCACCTTTCGAACAATGCCTGCATGCGAGCAGTTTGTACTCAGTCTGGATTAGCCAAAAAGCCAGAGCGATGGAGCAAGTATTTTATGGAGCCCTGGAAGCAATGAAGGCCTTGAGTACCCAACATCAGAAGTCACTCTCAGTCTCTCCTTTTCCTTCTCACCCCCTCCCCCCATGGTGAAAACGTCACCGTCTTTGAAAACACAGACATACATATCTAGATTTAATTTTATAAACCATGTACATAAAAATGCCAATATGAAAGCTGCACAAAGGCAAAGGTACACACCAAGTATATAAAAGGTCAATCTCTACACAAAAACTTCCTGTATTTGAGCTACAATTAAATGTTTTCATTAAAAAAAAAAAAAAGCAGACACTATTAAGGTCTTAGGCCATCCCTGCTACCTAAAGGTGAGGCTGGCTTGGGAGCGGGGGCTAATACAGGATACATTATATCCAAATCATGAGGTGTCCTGGGAAAGGAGGTTTTTTACCCACTGAGGGCTGAAGCTACTGCTAAAAATGCCACAGTGACACAGAAAAACAGCTAGCGTTATTACATGTCAGAAGAAAACTCTCGTGTCAAAGTAATCAATCTGGTTAGTGTGATTTTTTTTTTTTGAGACGCCTTCAGACAGCTAATGTAACAGCCCCTTCCATTTGTGCAGCAATCTGGGTGTTTTCTGTTTCTACATGTTTTAGTAAGCATTAGCTCACTTAGGTCTCGTAATCGCCCTGGGAGTTACTGTGGGTGAAACACTAGGCTCTCCCAGGTTACAGACTGAGTCAGGTCACTAGTGCAGTTTCCCAGTTAATAAACGGCAGAATGAGAACAAATCCAGATCTTTTGATTTTCTCACTAATCTTTAAAACCATCCACCGAAATTGACAATACCAAAATAAAAACAAATAAAGCCTCTTTACTTTTCATGAACCTTGATTACTCTGTGAACTATCGGAATGTCTCTTCCTTCAACTTTAAAAACAACTATTTCACCAGCTCTGATGGGGTCCTCCCGGAAGTTTGTGAGGAACAGCAGGTCTCCCCTGTGAAAGGCCGGCTCCATACTGCCACTGGAAGAAAACACAAAGTCACAATCAGTGGTACCGAGTGTCCAAAGGGTAGTCAAAGTAAACTCCCAGCCATCACTGAATCCACATTCACAATCAAGCCTGGCAGCTCCCCCGAAGCTCAGATAAGGAAACGGCCAGTGAGGAAATAAATGGTTTCTACTGAGGCTGGGGTCATGTATGGGGAGGGCATTAGCGGCTCCTATTCTCAGTCTATTCTCCCATTCTCCCTCCTTGAACGAGTACCGCCTTGGAGCTGAACCAAGAATAGTGTCACTCTGAAGTAAAAGCTGCCTACTATGGCCTTAAAAAACAGTCCCACCTCCATAAACACATTTCATTCAGAACTGCACACTGTTAGCTCTGGTTAATGTCTAGGGCTGGACCTTCATTTCATGCACAGCCTCAGCACCCACAACACTGCAGGTCTTCTCAAGGGATGAGAAACAAACAGATGAATCCAGCGAGAGAGCAGGCTCTGTCCTAAGCCATGAGGAGGGCGGGAACAAAATCTGAACCTCAGTTTGGCCTCTTGCAGTCTCAACCTTTGGCCGTGTTCTACAAGAACCCAATGCCAACACATATTATTGGTAAGGAAGGCGACACATAATCTTTACGGGAATAGTTCAAGTCTATGCCAAGGTGTCTGACATAGTCAAGGTAAACTGCAGTCCACTGGGAACTGAGAGTTAAATGTAACACATAGGACAAGAATACGAGCTGTAAATGTGACTTCAGAGGAGCTGGGCCACCAAGGTGAGCTAGTGCTGCTCATCAGGAAGGGGAAAGAAACAGGCTAACTGAAGCCCCACAAGGCAGGGAGGAGATACGTGGCCTGCAACTGAGCACCTGCGGGGCTCTGTGTTGAAGTGAAACCCATGCTGAGTATAAGGGGAAAGGGCTGAGGACAGAACTAAGGGAGAGAAAGAGAACGGCTGGGCAAAACAAACTGACCCCAACACAGACTCTCATTGTGTCCTCCTCTGAAAGCAAGCTGTGCTGCAAACTTTTGTTTTCTTTTACAGAGCAACAGCCAAAATGCCTAATTTCTCCATCAATGGCTTCATCTGTATTTCTTCAACAAATTTCCCAAAGCTACCAGCAAGGAGGCAATGTTAGAAAACTCTCTAGGTCGTGACAATGGATAGCACTGACAAAAGACACTCCCTCCCAAATACCAGGGGTAAGAGGGGGGCACTGTAATCCAGCAATTCTCCAAGGTCAGTAGCATTAACTTGCAGGTATCCTTCCGTGGCTAGGGGCCTCCAAGTGACAAAAGGACTTCACCAGCTCATGACTTCAAGTCAGACCACTTACAACTATAAAGGATGTTGTTGTTAAAAGTCCCTGTGTACTGTAATCTCACAGAAATACCTGTGTGTACATGTGTAATCTGAAGGGAGCCCGGTAATCTTTGATCCAGTGTTATTCTACCAAAGATAATCTTGAAATGCTTGAGACTTGAACTCAATGGGCCTCTGCGTAAGAGGGTTCATCTAGAGCCCTCCTCTCCCTCTTGCTGAAGACTGAGCACACTGCCTCACACATGCCTCACGATGCTCTGCCACTGAGATCCATCCCTGGCCCCCTTCTCCTAAAAAAGCTTGAGGGTTTTTATTTCTCCTTCTTTCTTCCCTTGCTTCCTTCCCCCAGCTCTCTTGTTAAGGATAAAACTCAGGACCTTAACTTGCTTTGCCAATAAATGACATCCTAAGCCCTCTTTCAAAACAAAACAAAAAAAAAANNCCCTCCAAGCTATCATCCCTTCGAACAGTCTCTGACCAGAAGTATAACCACCTAAGTACATAAAGTGAAGCAAGGTTATGGGGTCCAGGACCCAGAAGTCTGGTCCTTTTCTCACTCCTAATGTGCCATAGGGCCCCCAGGGCACTCCTGAAACTCTGCTCCTCTGTGAGCTACACTTCTTCAGGCATGTACAATTATGAAAACTGCAAATCCATTCCTTGGCTAGTCACACAAAGGTGCCCTGTGGAAATATAAACACAGCTGCAGCCCAGCAGAGCCCGAAGGAGAGGCGCTGGTTTGGGAGCAAAAGCCCTGTAGTGTGACCTTGGCTCCTGGACTGGTTAGCTATGACTGATCAAGTGACCACAATTGCCCCCCTTCTGCCCCCAAACAACAAAGAGGCTCTATTGCTACCAAGAGAAGAGACTTAATGATGCCAACACACTGGACAAAGCACCATGAAGCACCTGCTGGCTGCCAAACAGGGCCATTTGATTTCAAATGGACTGAAGATTCTCCCCTGAATAACTTTACGGCTGCACAAAGTTGGCAACATTCACTCTTCTAAAGCATAGAGATACATTTTCATTAAGTATGACAGTCTACAGGAGCCAGAGGCCATCGAAATCTGACTCTAGGAGACTGGAGGGACACACGCTCGTTCTACTGGGTATTGCTTATTAGCATTTAAAACTAGTTAGGTATAAAGGTCAATTTGTATGCCAATAATGCATTATCCCACTTTGCTGAACTGTTGTTCTCATACACTAAAAACGCCGGCATCAACAAGCTCTTAAACAGTAGGTCATAACCCCTTTGGGGGACAAATGACCCTTTCAGGGGGTCACCTAAGACCATCGCAAAACACAGATATTTACATTACAATTCATAAAAGTAGCAAAATTACAGTTATAAAGTAGCAATGAAAATACTTTCCTCACCAGAACATGAGGAACTGTAGTAAAGGGTGGCAGCATTAGGAAGGTTGAGAACCACTGCTCTAAAACATTATTTTAAAAAGATAGCATTTTTCAATAAATGTCAGAAAACAAAACACACTCAATAACCTTCAATAAAGAAGCTTGAGTACTTTATCCCAATGAAATCTGAACTCACAGCTGTCACACAAGGCACAGGGAATCAGTGCAATGGGATGAGGGCCAGGATCAGAACCTACCTCAGCACCACCACGATGGGACTCTCGCTGCCAGTGAGAACAATTAAGCCTTTCCATATCATGAGGGCTGAAGACACGATCATGGCAAAGTTTAAAACCTGGTAGTAGAGCTGGAACAAAAAGGCCAAATCCAAAGTGAAAACTGACAGCAGAATATCCAATATTCACACAACAGAGTTTGGATGTACTTACAAAATTTAACAAGGTATGATTTTAGGACTAGTAGGATTTCAACTTTTACTCACTGGATAAAGCCTTCCAAATATCACCTCAGAGTCAGTGAGAAAAGAAGGGGAAACAGCTATCTCTTTGACCAGTTTGATCAGCCATGGACTCTGCCCAAGTGACTGCTACACACCCCTCACCTTCAATAGCCCTGTACAACAAGGGGGCTCTACTGCCACCAGCAGTGGCCCTAATGACCTCAGACACACTGGACAGAGCATCCTAGGCATCTTCTTTCTGGCTCCCAAAGATGATCACTTGGCTTCAAATGGACTGAAGATTTTCCCCAAGGAGGTTGGTTATATAGCTCTGGGGTTTCCTAGTACCTCAAACACTAAACATTTCTCCTTGCAGAATTCAACCACTGGCAGCTTCTATTGCAGCTTAGCACAGATGCAGCTTAGCATCAGCTAGCTGTGCAGCCCATGTTCTCACCCTGAGAGTCTGGCACGTCTAAACTTCTCCTAAACTGTGCCTTTGCCCATGGCTAAACAGCTCCAAATGGAACCTAAACAGTACTATAAGGTTCAAACAGTAGGCCTCTGCTTCTGACACAACTTTAAAATACCTATTTGTTTAAATGCTCTACAAATACTTGAAAAGGTGAACAGTAAATATTTGGTTAAGAACACAGGTACAGGAGTCACAAAAGTCAACAGGTCAGGACTCACCCTGGGTCCTGCATGTGTGCTGAGGTGCAGCCTCTTCTTTGCCCCAGCTGCCTGCCATACCTGTCAACCCCAGGAGTCTAAAGGGCAAACCAACATCTGTACACATCCCAACTCCCTTCCAACAGTAGCTGAACTGTAATCTGGATGCCCATCCCCCATCCTTCATTAGGCCACACAAACTTCTTAGCACTACTCAATAGGCAAGTTCCTCAGGCTCTGCCCTTCCTGCGGGACTTTGGTACCTATCTGCCTCAGTCTTCCTCCCACAAGCCCTGGAAGTGTCAAGATGATTTGCAGAACCATGTGGATGCTGTTGACTCAACCCTCAACCCATCTCCAGTAACCTTCTTCCCTTCCCTTGCCCTGGAATGGAAACTACTTCAAGGCCATATCTCTAACTCAGTGCTCCCTCCTGCCTGGCCCTGTATTCCCTAGGTACCTGGACACGGACAGCTGTGGGCTGTTCCTTCAGGACTTCTGCCCCTCACCTAACCTTTCGATCCTTAGCACACAGCATGCGCGCACTGGTGTCCACACCTTCCATGGGCCTGGCAGCCTTTACTCCACATACTTTTGTTTATCTTTGCAGGGATAAAATTTCAGTCTTCCATCGGGGAAAAGCTGCTTCTTGAGTGGAGTGGGTAGGAATGGGTATTTCACATGACTTGATTTTAGGGAAAGGAGGAGAACTACTCCAGCCTCTCCTCTTTTTTTCTTTCTTCATTTCTAGAGACATCTGCTACAAGAAATTGAGTCTCAAGGATTCTGTGCCACAGGAAGCATCTTTACTCAGCTTCCCCAGAGCCTCTTGGCGTTTTTACTTTCTCAGACTACTTCAGCTACCATTTTCTAATCTGTCTTCCAGCTCCTAAAACCTGGTGATCTTGTTTCCTCCCCTGAACTCCCTATCTTGAAACAGCTGATGACTAAACATCTCCTTTTAGTGTGCTTCAGAAGAAGTGAAATTAGCTAAGCTAAATCCCATCTTAAGATTCTATCAGCTTTGCATACTTCCTTTTGGAGTGAGTATGGAACAGGATCCAGATCACAGGGCTCTGAACATCATTTCCGCAAATATTCTAATTTAACTTTAGCCGAAACAATGTGGAGAAATGGACTGGTTTGGGGTTCTGGTGCGCTCGATCGCAATGAGGTGTATTATATATTTTAAGATAATGACAAGAATTTTTTAATTGATTTTTATTGAGCTATACATTTTTCTCTGCTCCCCTCCCTGCC
>LOEQ01000438.1:231177-246924 GCA_001685075.1 Bramus lutescens | reverse complement strand
TTGCTGGGAATTGAACTCAGGACCTTTGGAAGAGCAGACAATGCTCTTAACCACCGAGCCACCTCTCCAGTCCCTGTGTGCTCTCTTGGACAACGTCTTAACCCCATCTGTATCATATTGCCCTCCTCTGTTATGCTTGGGGGATACTAGCTAAACTGTGGACACCCACAGGTCCAAACAATGAACTTTCATGCAGCACGAGTCTGGGAAAGGACAGGTGTTTTATAGCTTCTTCCAGCTCTGGGACTCAGCTGAGAGGTAGCAAATGCCAGGACAGCCCTTGTAACCTTCGGAATCTTCACCACCCTCTCCAGTCCCCCTCCCCGTGCCTTAGCTCTAAAAGCTTTGAAAGAAGTTCAAAGAGAAATGGAAGATTCTAGGTATTTTCTCCATTCACCTCCCTTTGATCTCAGATATAAGTGGCACCTTTGACCTTAGAAGTAAAAAATCCACCACCTGAGTCTCAGACTTTGCAAGACTCCCTTAGAGCTGGCATTATTGGGACAGTATTTTTTAGGAGGTTCAAATGACAGTATTAAGAGAGCAGGACATAGAGATGTGAGAAAAACACCACCTACTATATACCTATATGCAAATGTGACAGTTAAGTGACTCAATGACCTGGCCCTGCAAACAGCAATTCTAAGTTTGCAACTAAGGTTTTATTACATTTTGCTATATGTGTGCATTTCTGTGTTTTTACTACTCACATGACTCTATAACCTGAGGATTCAGCCGTTCACATGCTTGCAAGATGTTTAATCCTAGTAGGAAGATAGTAAGATGATGATGACAATGATAATAATAATAATAATAATAATAATAATAATAATGTCATTTCAGCCACTTTAAATGTTATAGTTAACGAGGAGGCAGGTATTCTTCACCCTAAAGAAGGACATCCTGGGCATGGGGTCAGCAATTACAAAAGCCCTGAGATGGAAGAGACCTACAATATGAAGATAAAGTGTAGGGCCCATCTATGCAGGATAAGGAACTCATCGGGACACCGGAAAGACGTTGCTCACATACTGGAATTTGGATGGAGCAGTGTATTCTGATGAGATTGCATCCTCCAATGTTAAGACAATAGAAGGCAGGTAGGAACAAGATATCATTTACATCATTTATTCAATTATTTATTCAAAGGATAAGCATTATGGGATGCTCAAGAGGTTTTAGTTTCTTTTTTAAACCTGGTCCTGGGTTAGAGGACCTGGTCCTCTAGACACCTATGAATCAGGGTTTGGGGTACAGCCCAGCGGTAAAACATTTGTCTCTAAACTCCAATTCCAACACTGAGAATGAAAATCTTATGAATTGAGGAATAATGGAGACATAACAAAAAATTGCAGGGAAGGTGCAATATCTTAAATGCACATGCATGAGCACACACACGCACAGTGTTTAGTGCATCCTAGTGGGTCTGGAGGAGATGAAGACACAGATGGACTGGGGGAGAGCCAGCAGCCAAGATTTCTGGATACTTGCTTTCAAACCAGGGCTTTGTGGAGAGAGAAAACAAACAAACAAAACAACAACAACAACAACAACCATCGCTGTCTCATAGATTGTTTTTCTTGTAATCAGAAATCCGAAGGCTGTGGTCTTTATGAGGAGTGCAACAGCCTTTGTGGCTAGATGGCAGTGTGGAGGTCCGGAGTCCAGTTCCTAGAGAAAAGACCAAAACCGATGAGATTGATTTTAAATGATGCTTAAAGTCTCTGTAAGTTGTCCAAGGACTACACTAAATGAAGAAAAACGTCTATTCAGGAAAAATCTGCCAAAGCTCAGTAAGAATACTAAGAGCATAAGACAAACGACCACAACAAAATCACCCCACCCAAGTCCAGCTTGATGGAACCGCCCCTCCAGGTGGGTGTGGCCAAGAAAGTGGACCCACCTGTAGCTAGTTCTGGAAGTTCAGAACTCTGGAACGAAGACACCAGCAGAGTGAATATTTGATTCAGGCTCTCTGTGCTTCCTAGATCACCACTATGCAGATTCTTTCAGTTGTTTTATAAGGTCGCTGATCCCGTCCAAAACGGCAGAGCCCTCGTGACCTAATCAACTCCTAAAGGCTCCACCCTCAGTACTGTGGCACTGGGTACCGAGTCTTGAAATGAATTTTCAAGAGCTACAGATAGTCGCAACATAGCACTAGCTGGTTTACCAGAGAGAATCAGGGAAAATGGCAGTGCAAGAGGGCTCCTTGGGCCAGGAAGATTGCCCGTTGCTCATGGAAATATAAAATGGTGAAGCCATTTTGGGAAACTGTCTACCAATTTACCAATTTTTCAAACGATTAAACAGAGATACTAAATCGTTATTTCTATCCTTAAAGACATAAGGGAGATGAAGCCCTGCTATAACAGACAGTTTCCTCATCACGTGTCAAATGCCTAATATAGGAACAGCTTAAGAAGGAAGATTGATTTTGTTTCACAGTTCCAGAGACGTCAACCCCTGGTCAGATGGCTCTATTGATTTGCTTTCTTGATGGAGGCAGAGTATCGTGACAGCGTGAGTATGTGTGTGCCAAAGGCTGCCTTTATCATGGCGGCCAGGAAACACAGAAAACAAAATAGAAGAGGATGGCGACACGAGACATCTTTCAAAGGCGCACCTCCCAAAGAACCGCTGCCTCCTGCTAGGTCCCACCTCCAAAAAACGCCATCATATTGCAAATCTGTCAGGGATTAAACCATAAATAGATCAGAACCCTCAAGATCCAAATTCTTTCAAAAGCCCGTGCATTATCTGGCAACCAAACCCCAGCACATGAGCTCTCAGAGATTTCCAATCCAAGCCACAATGCATACACCCAGACAAAAATCTCTATGTTAAAGCAGTACTATCCATAACACCAAAAGGAGTGGAGATAACCCAAAACTCACTGTCCATCAATGCATAGACTAATGAACTAGGGTGTATCCAGCCACACAAGGAAATAGTCTTAGATGATGAAAAAGAAATACAATATTGACATAAGCTTAAATATAGATAAAACTTGAAAGCATTGTGCTAAGCAAAATAAGCCAGTTAAAGATATATGACATAAAGATATATGGTAAGACTCCATTTATAACAGCATCCGGAATAAGTGAATCTGTAGGAACAGTGCTGCTTTCTCTCCAGACACAAGACTGAGAGCGCTGGAAAGCGGAGGATGGGTGTGTTGACACCTAAAGGATGTGGCGTTTCTTTCAGAGGTGATGAAACCTTTCTAAAATAGTGTTGTTTCATAACTCTATGAGCACACTAATAACCCCTGATTGTACTCTTAAACGAGTGGATTGTGTGGCATATAAACTATGCCTCAACCAGTCTGTTTCTTTAAGATTTCTTTTAGTTTTAATCACACCTATGTGTGTGGGGTATGTGCCGTGTGAGTGCACTCATGCACAGAGTCTAGGAGAGGGCTGTGGGGTCCCGGGAGCTGGAGTTGCAAGTGCCTGTAAGCTACCCAGTGCAGGTCCTGGGACCCAACTCAATCCTCAGCAAGAGCAACACATGCTCATAACCACTAACGCCATTGCTCAGCCCCTTGAGCTGTTGTCCCATCCATGAAAGAACACACCGTACACATGCGTGGCTTTTTCTTTTTTAATATTTTTAATTGTATGTGTATGAGTGATTTGACTGCATAAATGTTTGTGCTCCACGTATGTATCTGGTGCCCATGGCCAGAAGAGGTCTCAGATGCCCTGGGACTGGAGTAACAGATGATGGGGAGCTGCCAAGTGGGTGCTGAGAATCAAACCTAGGCCATCTGAAAGGACCGTCGGTGCTCTTAACTACGGAGTCATTGTTCCAGTCCTACTTCGCTCTTCCTTTCTTTCATCCTTCCTTCCTTCCTTCCTTTTTTCTTTCTTTCTTGCTGTCTGTTCCTTTCTTTCTTTCTTCCTTCCTTCCTTCCTTTCTTCCTGTCTGTCTTTCTTTCTTTGTTTCTCCTTTCTTTCTTTTCCTAGAACATAACAAAGACCCAACTTTGTTTACCAGCTTTTTAAAACCTAAGGCTAACATGACAATACCTAAACAACTACCACAACTGACAAAGTTGCCTGCATTCATGCACAGCTAGAAAACATTCTTCATTTCTACTAACCTAGAAATGTGTTGCTGTTGATACAGTAATATCTTTCCTCACTAAATACTGGGGGGAAAGTGAACTATTGTGAGTAAGACTTACCTTGGCAATGTTAACTTCACAGCAAGCAGACACTGCTTCGCTCACAAAGGGGAAACAGATCCACGTGGTATTGGAGCACAGCTGTGTTAGCCCCGCCCCCTGGCCAGCAGTTACAGGGTTAGCCTTGTATTGTATTCCTAAACCCTATTGGGCATAAACTTTTGAGTTCGTGATCGGGATCACACAAAAGAACTGCTGTGTGTGTGTGTGTGTCTTTCAAATTATAATCTGTTTGCTTTTCTAAATCCTTTTTAAAGATTGATTTATCGTTACCAGGAGAGGGTGTGCCACCAACGAGTGTGTGGAAAATAACTTAAGGGTTCAGTTCTCTCCCATCTTTTTGAGGCAGGGGTTTTCTTGCTTTGGCTATGCAATATCTTCAGGCCGACTGGCCCATGAACTTCTAGAAGAGCGATCCCCCTGTCCCCACCTTCCATCTTGCCACAGGGGTGGGATTACAGCTGTGAACCACCACATCTGACTCTTTCTGAGACTCTGGGGTCAAACTCACATCACCAAGTCTGCACGGCACATATTTTTATTCTGAGACATCGCAGCAGCCAATAAAGTTGCTCTTTTTTTAAAAGTACCTCTAGTAATTTGGTTGTTATTGGCTATAAACATATTTAGAAAGCTACCACTTCTCCATAAAGTTGGGCACAGGCTGGGAATAAGGAAGAAAACAAGTCAAGATTCAAGGGTTGTGAAAACAGACTCTTCCCACATATGGGAACAATGAAGACGTACATAACACATGACCTACCATGTATGTTCTAACCTGCGCACTAAAACCACTTTTATTTTTTCTCTTTAATTCCATAACAATTTTTTTGGCTTTTAAAGACATAGAAATTACTCGAGAAGATTTATATCTGGATATCTATCTATTTGCTGCTGGAACAGGACACCTTGGAGTCTTCAGTCCATATAGGTAGATCTTGGGAGGTACTCAGCATAGACATATCTACAGCCCCCTATCGGTAGAAGAGAGAACANAGCAGGCAGGGATGCTAGCACAGAGGCTGGAGTAGGTGATGGGGGACTGGTAGCTGGCTGACCAGGAGCATGCGGCGAGGGAGCAGCTAGCTCATCCACCTGTCAGAGCTCTAGGAGATTCATTTTGGCGTAGAACGTAAGCTAGTCACCACAAAAGGAACTTAAGCCCCAGGTCAGCCAGCAGCTGATTCCCGGATCGGGGCTTCTCCGGCCTGTAACTGGAGCCTTATGTGGACCCTGGACCGAGGCTGAGTCGGAGAGGAAGAAGTCAGATGTGCACTGAGCGCTGTTCTCAGTCACAGAACTGAGGACGCTTTCACGGACTGAAAATTGCATGTAATCATGAGGGCAACGGAAAAGGCGCCAGATGAGAGCCACGAATAGAGGATTCTCGGAAGAATCCGCGGTCATGAACCTGTTCCTCACGGGGCTGAGAATGGAGGCCTAAAGCAAAGTTTCCAGTGGTGAACACAGCTTTTGAAAAAGATCCTGGGCAAATAACAGCACATAAGAGAGAAGCTTCGACAATAGAGCGGGAAGATTGCAATGGAATAGCACAGTGGGACAGGAGGAGTCAAAGGAGCGGAAGCTACTTAGGCTGTAACTCAGAGGCCACGCAGCAGCAGGAGGAAGGTTGGATTTTCAACCAGCTGAAACCAGTTGGAGAGGGCAGCATTAGTCCCCAGAAGGAGGAATCAGAGCACCACCGGGGTAGAAGCTGTCGCTTTAGAAGGATGACGGATGTAACAATCCACCGTCAGAAAGAGAAACGGGCAGGGTTGTGAGTCCCTGGTCTCCAGAAAGCTGGGAAACAACAGAAAAAATCCATGCATGTGATAAAGCAGGTCAGGAAGAACTCTCATGACCTTCTCCCTCACAGATGTGTGTCTCTCTGAGACCTGACTGGCGAAGCAGTGGGACTAGTCCTCAAAGGGGTCCTATGCAGAGAGCGCCCTCTTGCTGCAGGCACTTCTCCTAGGGCAACATAAACAGCTACCCCATTCTTACAGAGCACTGACTACAGTCCCAAGTACAATTCTGCCAAAGTCCTGCTTAGGGAACCAATAGGTTTACCGGGCTTACTTACATAGCCTGGGGGAGGGGCTGCCTCCAGGAGCACGTGCGGCCCCGAAACAGCCAAACCAACAGAAAGTCTCATCCCAGCATGGATTCTGACTTCCTTGTAGCTAGCTTCACAGACTTTTCGACTTCAGTTAACTTTGCACGGTCTGTGTACTCCAGCATCTCCCTAGACAAGAAGGCCGTGTAAAAGAGTCCACTTTGGTTTGAGCTCAACAGAATGGAGTTTCTGTCTCTGGCTACCAAGAAAGCCACTTGCAAACATCTATGTAATATAATGGGTGGTCTTTGTTGGACTGGTGAGAACAGAAGAGGGTGCTGGCGGTAGACAGAGGGATGGGCTGGGACGCTGCGGTCTGACCACCCGCGGAGACTGGTGCCTGAGAAGTCGGTCAAGTTATTGTGGCGCTGGTCCCTTGGTCAAGGAGCAGATGTTGCACAGTACAAAATGTGACTAAATTTCATTAGCAATCTTCCATTTGCCAAAATGTGTTCTTGCCAGAAGCGGCAGCACAGCAGGGTTGTGCGTTGGTTAAAACGGAACAATCTCTCGTGAGCCCAGAGGAGAGAGTCGGGGCCAGATTATCTCTTGGTTTTCCCCAGCAGGACTACAGGACTGAGCTGTCCCAGGAGCTACTGTCCTCTGGCCAGCCCCCTCCCCATCTGGACTGGGATGTGCTACAGGAACAGCTTTTACTGCTGAGTGGCAGTACGGGAGGCTTAAGAACTGTCCTTGCAGTAGGACATGGGGTAGCACGCCCCAATAATCCTAGCATTCAGGAAGCAGAAGCAGGTGGATCTCTATGAGTGTGGGGCCAGCCTGGGCTGCATAGGGAGTTCTATAATAGCCAGGGCTACATAGAAAGGCCCCGCCTCAAACAAAACAAAACAAAAAGGAAAGAAAGAAAAAAGTTGTAGCTGTTTTGGGGTTTTTGTTTGTTTGTTTTGCTGTTTTTTTTTCTCTTTTCTCTTTGGGGCCCTCCACCCAGCTCCCAAAGAAGTACACAAGGACTTATTCTTACTTATGAATGCCTGGCCTTAGAATGGCTTATTTCTACCCTAGTTTTCCTTAAATTATTCCCGTTCACCTTTTGCCTCTGGGCTTTCTCTATTCTCTATACCTTCCTTTCCTTCTTTCTATGTGACTGGCCATATGACTGGGTGGCTGGCCCCAGGCATCCTTCTCTCCTCATTTTCTCACTCCCCCATCTCTCTTTTATTCCTCTCTGCCCAGTCTATTTCTCCCTCCTGCCTTGCTATTGGCCGTTCAGCTCTTTATTAGACCAATCATGTGTTTTAAACAGGCAAAGTAACACAGCTTCACAGAGTTAACCAAATGCAACATAAATGAATGCAACGAATCTTCAATGTTCCGCAGTGAGAAATGTCCTCAGAACACCTACGCCTCCTATACCCCATCCTGCCCATGCTCACTCCAGCCACAAAGAAAGAGCCACCTCCTCTTCAGTGTGTGGTCAGTTCACAAGAGTGAGGCCATCCTTCTTCTTTTCCTTGTTACTTTCAGGGTGGTTAAGCAGCTGTTCACCTCCTCACACAGATTCCAAGAGGTTTAATTACCTTCTTCCATTAATAGCAATCTTTTTTCTCCTTTGAGGCAGATATTAATCTTTATAATGAAGTAATGGGTTCAAAGATTCTAGGGAAAGCACCTCAAACACCCTCACACACGTGCACACACATTTGCATACACCACGCACACACGCTCATATGTACACACGCACGCTTGCGCACACTCACACACATGCACACACTCACACACACACACGTGCACACATACTCACACACCTTGGGTTGGCAGCAGGAGCCCTGTTCCCATCCACAGTTTCACACACCATTTGGAATACGAACTACTGGGTTCAAAGCTTTTCACATTATCAGTAGCAAACTTGCTCACTTGGGCTATTTCCCTCCACCTTTGGGTGGTCTTCTGAAGTTTTCTTGGGCCATAGCTGCTTATTCTGGGTCAAATATCTCTCTCCATTATCCTAACCCTGAGGTTAGGGCCATTTAACAATAATTTTGTCATGCATCCACAGAGCTGAACATATTTACATCTTTAGATATAATCCAGGTCAGGAACTGTCAGAATCTTTGTGTTACGAGTAACAGGCTTCTGATTCCACACAATGGGAGACAGAATCCTCTGGTTTTTACCACCTCCTAGGGCAGCAGTTCTCAGCCTTGGGTCACAACCCCTACAGGGGTTGCACATCAAATAGCCTGCACATCAAATATTTCCATTACAATTTATAACAGTAGCAAGATTACATGAAGTAGCAATGAAAATAATTTAATGGTGGGGGGTCACCACAGCATGAGGAAATGTATTAAAGAGACACACTTTGAGGAGGTCGAGAACCACTTCTCTAAGGGAAGGCAGGATGGTTAAGTTCTCAGAATTTCCTCTTCTGTCATTTCATCTTCCAAACACACCTATTTCGTTCTATCACAGCCACGGGACCGGTGTCTAGCAGCCTGGAGTTCAGGGACTACAACCTTTTCAACTTTACTCCCTAAAATGAAGGGGATCATTTAATTCCAGGGAGAAATTCTACCAGTTCTAGCTGGTTTGAGATGTGTGTGGCTTCTGCGCGGCCAGGGCTAACAGGAAGGGCTGAGGCTCCTCCTTTAAAGATTCATGAGCAGGAGGGAGGACTGTGTAGGAACAAGCCATTGTTCCCACAGGATGGAGAAGGTTCTGGGAAGAAGCAAACATCCAGTGTGCAGGCTCCTTGCATTTTCCAGAACAGGAGGCAGAGTTTGGAAGGGTGCCTTGTCTGAGACTGATTCTCCAGGCAACAGCAGATCCCAGACTGGAAAGATCAAGTCCTCCCCGTACAGTTATACCATCCAGCCAAAAAGCCAACAACGTCTGACAATTAGTTGTACATTGGGTTGTGTGCTGGCTAGGTTTATGTCCATTTGACATGAGTTAAAATCATTTAGGAAGAGAAAGCATCAGTTGGGAAAATGCCTCCAACAGATTGGCCTGTAGGCAAGCCTTTAGTGAGTTTTCTTGATTGGTAATTGATGTGAGAGGGACCAGCTCACTGTGGACCTTGGGCTGGTGATACTGAGTTTTAAACAGAAATCAGGCTGAGCAAACCATCCTGAGAAATCCAGTGAACGATGTTTTTCCATGGCTTCTACTCCAGTTCTTGCCTCCAGGTTCTTGCCCTGCTTGAGTTTCTGCCCTGACTTCCCTTCATGATGGTCCATGATCAGAGCATACGGGATAAAGCAAATGCTTTCCTTCCAAGTTGCTTTTGGCCATGGTATTTTTATCACAGCAATAGAAAACCCTTTCTAAGATGGATCCATACACATTTCAGGGTACATGGGAAGTGATCATGCAGGCGGTGGGTGGGGGGGACTGCAGATCAAGCTCAGAGCATCACACACACATTCTAGGGAGGTACCCAGCCACTGAACTTCATCTTCATCCTGGAAAGTAGACAGATACGTAAACATTTAATTCAACATACAATTTCCTGTCTTTTTCTTTCTGACTCAAGAAAGAAATCTGACTTTAAGAAGAATGAATTCAAACACAATACTATTGTTGGGTATTGGCTCCTTAGTTGCTGTTATTACCAATAGTGGAAACACTATAGAGGAGCAAATCACTGAGCTCAGAGAACCATGAGGCAAGCTAAGGGAGTCCCCTGGTGAGAAAGCACGTTAATCTCAACCCTTAGCCTAGCAGGTCAGTATGCTACTTAGCTATCTGCCTGGAATCAATCTGTACCACCGCCCCCAGTAACAGCCGTCTTTTCTAACAGAATGCAGATCCCCCATCTTCCCTGGGCAGCAATTATAGTGAAGGAAAGTCTACTGGAGTCTCCTGAGATATCCCTTGTTCTTATCTGGAAATGTAGTGTTGTCCTCTTAATCTGGTTGAAGATGACACCTGGGATCGTATAGCCATCTTCTATCAATGTGAAAAATGAGGCTGTTGCTAAGGATAGCGAGCAGGAGAGGTGGCCCATTGGTCAGTTGAGGCTGCTTTGCTGGAGTAACAAAAGGTTCAGAAATGTTGGTGACGTCCAGTAGGTGCTCACTTCTTGCTAATGTTAAATGCCCAACTGTGGGAAGGCTTTGCCTGGGATGTTTGGGGAGCTGTTACCTCTCTGGAACCTGCTGATCTCCTGGAAAAGGACAAAGGAACAGTGAAACCTTTCAAGGTGACACTTGAAACTGGTTTATGTCCTATGCTGGTTAGTTTTTGGTCAAGTTGACCCAACCTAGGGTCATCTAGAAAGAAGAACCATCAGCTGAGAAAATGCCTCCAACTGATTGGCCTGTAGGGAAGCCCAGGGGGCATTTCCTCCATCAGTGATTGATGTGAGAGGGTCCAGCTCCCTGGAAGCAATGCCAGCTCACCACAAGCAGTTGGTTCTGGACTGCATAAGAAAGCAGGGTTAGCAAGCCATGTGTAAGCAAGCCAATAAATAATGTTCGGCCACGGCTCCTGCTAATTTCTTGCCTTCAGATTCTTATCTTGAGTTTTTTCCCTGACTTCCCTCAGTGAGAGAGTGTGACCTGAAAGTTGTAAGATGAAATCAACCCTTTCCTCCTCAGCATGCTTTTGATCACTGTGCTTTATCACAGCAATAGAAACCCTAATTAAGACAGGATTGATGTGGGAGGGCCCAGCCCACTGTGAGTGGCCCTGAACTGTGTAAGAAGGTAGCTGAACAAGCTATGGGGAGCAAGCCAGTAAGCGGCACTCCTCCATGGGCTCTGCTTCAGTTTCTGCCTCCAAGTTCCTTCCCTGACTTCTTTTTAAGGTAGACTCTAAGCTATAAGCCAAAATTAACCCTTTTCTTCCCAAGATGCTTTGGTCATGGTCTTTATCACAGCAACAAAAAACAAACTAGGACTTGTCCTTTATATTCACATTTCACTGGGCCAAGTAAATCATAGGACCAAGTCTGATGTAAATGGAGTGAACTGGCAGGATCTGAACCCAAGAGAGACAGCCAATATTTGAGAACAATGATACAACCTACCAACGATAGCAAGAACCTATCTTGGGTCCTTGTTCAAGTCACTGAGTTACATGACATAGAGTTATCGGGCCACAAATCTCCAGAGTTACTGGTTTTGTTTTTGTTTTATTTTGTTTCGTTTTGTTGCATGTATTCCTAGAAAACTGTCAAGACACGTGATGGCTCTTATTTAGCCAGGAAACAATCCCCCTGGAAGCATTTCCTCCTCACCCTCTTCTATGTGAACTTCCAGTGAGAGAAACTTGTACATCAGGGTAACGACAGCAGCTCCTCAACTATTATGGCCATGGGCAGTCTTACTGGACTCTCCAAAATGTTAGTAGCAAATAATAGAAAAGTTACCCAATGCCAGCAGATGTAAGTGACGTGTTTTAGGAAGCTGCAGAGACAGGGATGGAACTGAAGGACCTGTCCCCAGAACCTTGGGCAGTGAGTTAGCCTCAGAACTGAATGAACCCAGAGAACGTGACATATTCCATCACCACCCCCCACACTCTCTGCCCTCACCTCTCCCTCCCACCCTCCTGTAACAGGTGAACAGTTTATAGCTCCACAAATTCTGGCCTCTGTAATGGAGGCAGCTAACCATGACTTTGAAACCATAAGTCAAAATAAATAACTTGTCCCTTCAAGTTATTCTCTCAGATAACTTGACAAGTGCAAACATCTAGGAAACACCCCCGCTATCCCCGTCAGCCACCCCCAGCCCCACCACACACACCCTGAGCTGAGCCCTATGGGTAGCAATCAGGTTTCCCCAGCGAAATTACAGCTCAGGCAATAGGATAAAGTAGAATGACCTCATGTCCTGTCAGCTGTGTGACCTTGGATGACATTTCTAAGCTCTATACGGGACAATATACAAAATATTGTCATCACAGGGCAGCTAACCCAAGCTTGGGCTCCAGAGTTTTTATGGGGCTTCCATCCCAGCCTTGAGGTCAAGCTCCAGTCTCCAAAATCCCCACCCCCAGGTTAACCTGACACTGTGTGACCCAATACATCAAATCGAATCACTTTATTAGACTCCAGCAAAACCACAGCTTGGAGACGACATTGCTGTCGTGCGTGGCAATGTGAGGGCTCAGACATTACCTTAGACAGACCTTGACAAAAGAGAAATCCTCTTGCCAGGAGACGTTGATTCTTTATTGCAGTCATTAATTCTCATATTATGAGGTCTAAATGTTGCCTCAGTAAACCCTGCAGGCAAAGCTGTGTCTTATCTCACCTATTCATCATACCTTCTAATTTGGGATTGAGCCTCTGGCAATTGCTCAACAAGTAATTGATACCAGATGAATTGGAAGAGTTGAAGCCTGGCATCCTTTAACACAGCCCAGAAAGTGAATGTCCCTTGGGCACACGAATGGCAAGGACAAGGACAAGGATAACTGAGAAAGATGCTTAGAGGGAGAACGCTAGAATAGGAAACAATTCATGCATTTTGAATACACAGACAGTCTTTTTAAAAAATTAATTTTAATTACATTTGCTTATATTTTTTTTAGTAAGTCTGTGTTCACATATTCGAATTCAAAACTTCCAAATTAGATGCAATGAGAAGTCTCTCCCAGATGGGCAATGTGAGATGAAATTCAGAGATAGGAACATCTGTTTGTTTACAGTCCCCACCTCCACCAAATATTCTGCTCCCCAGAACGATTTCAGGAGATATTGTTGATGATTTTCTTTTACCAAATGAGCTGCATATAAATAAACAACCATCTATATTTTCAGCTCTCTGTCATGAACTCTGCTGGGTGATGTAGGGTTCCTGAGAAAACACTTAGCTCAGGCTCAGGGCCACAAGGCTGTGATTCCAGTATTTGGAAGGATCAAGTGGGGAGATCTGACATTCAAGGCTGTCTTGGACAACTGAGTGAGTTCCAGAGAGCCTGATATACATAGCAAGGAGACCCTGTCTCAAAAAAGAAAGGAAGGAAAGAAAGAAAGAGAGAGAGAGAGAGAGAATGAGGGAGGGAGGGAGGGAGGGAGGGAGGAAGGAAGAAAGAAAGAAAGGAAGAAAAAAGAAGAGGTTGGAGGAAGAGACATTCTTTTTTTTTTTTTCTATTCTAGCAGTCACTTACCTGAGACCTGCTGTGTGTTGTGACTGACCTGTGACACCTTCCTTGGAATGATCAGAGACCATCTGTCCCTAGAACAAGGTTCTAAGTCACACACAGCCTTGATGTAGCTCTTTCTCTGACCAGCTTAGCCTTGTTGTTTTCATTTGTAAAATGACATGTTGTCCATTATTTATGCCCCTTAAAGGCCTCCGGACCAACACAGTTTTTCAACTGTTCACCTGACAAGGAGAGCACAACAGAGAACAAGGCTAGCTGCCAGAAAACCGTGAAGACTCAGTGCTTACAATGCTTGTCTGGAAACTTGGAGCGTGTGTGTGTGTGTGTGTGTGTGTGTGTGTTCTCGGAGGTTCACGTAGAAGACACTGCCCTCATGCCTGCTCCACCTCTTGGCTTCAAACTCAGCAGCAACCATGCATCTCCCCTGCCTTTTCTCACAGCCAGCGCAGGGAGAACAGACAGTACAGAAACCGAATCCTCCAGGGTCAGTGAACCTGTCTCCCTTCGGTCCTTCTCCTGATCCCTCAGAGATGTCTTTCAAAGTGTTATTTGGTGCTCTCTCCTCCCTCCCCAGCAAACAATAGCCACACTTTGACCTCACAGTCTGAGGGAGCCAAAGGGACCCCACCTCAATTTGCTTTCTGGCTTTGTGGTCGAGTAGATAGATCTGACAGGTTTGCCGTTCCCAAGTACAACTAACAGAGTGGTCTGAATTACAGATGTGATGGCTTACAGCTCTGGGGACTAGAAACCTGAGATCCTGTATCTCCAAGGCTAGTTCCTTCTGGGGGTTGAGGGGAGAGTTGGTTCTAGGCTTGTGACTAGTCCCTGCCGAGATGCTGACACTTTTTTTTCTGTTGGTCTCTACTTTCATCAACTCAGGTGTGATGGTTTGAATAAGGATACCCCCCTGTACATATTTGAGTGTTTAGTCACCAGAGAGTGGCACTATTTGAGAAGGATTAGGAGGTGTGGCCTTTTGAAGGAAGTATGTCACTGGTGGTATGTTTTAAGGTTTCCAAAAGCTCAAGCCAGGCCCAGCGTTTCTCTCTGCCTGTGGATCAAGATATGGCTCTCAGCTGCTTCTCCAGAGCCATGCCTGCCTGCCTGTCCCCTGCCATGATCATGGACTCACCTCTGAAATGTAAGCATGCCCCCCTCAATTACATGCTTTCTTTATAAGCATTGCCTTGGCCATGGTGTCTCTTCACACACTACAACAGTGGGTGAGGCATCAGGCATCCTCCTATGTACAGACGGGTCTATGTACCCAAGTGTCCCTCTTTGTAAGGATACAGGCTTTTTGAAATAAGGCCACCCTGTTCCTGTGCAAGTTCAACAAGTCCATGTCTAAATTCTGAGTTCCTGGGGGTTAAAATTTCAACCTTTGAACTTCGGAGAGACAAGCCTGGGACATTTGCACCCTTTAAAAGCACCCACCAGGCATTTCTCTGATTCCCCACTTTCTTTTATCTTTGCTCCAAAGTCCTGCTTATGTCTGTCTACTCCCTCTCTTTAAATGCCCTGTCTGTTTGCTACATGTGAGCCAGAGATGGAGAAGCCAGCCTCCTCTTGCTCAACACACGCTGATTCTCAATTTCTTATTTTACTCAACTCCTCTTTAATATGTGTGTATGCATGTGACTTTTGATTTAACTTTGTGTGTGTGTGTGTGTGTGTGTGTAACTTCAATTCAACTGTGGGTATGTGTTCATATAGCTATTATTAAAAAAGAAAAACTCTTTAAATACTCCTAATGAGCTTTGTTCATTGTTTCTCCTCCTAGACCAAGAAACCAAGTCTCCAGTACAATTGGTATGTACTTTTAGATGATGATAAAAATAAATGATTAGACTTGTTACAACATATTGTATATGTGATTCAACTCTGCCTTAAAATATATTCTATCTAGTGGTAAAAATTTCAGGTTATAAAGATCTGTTTCAGATTAACAAAAGCTAGCTTAGAGATGTATGCTACCCAGCCCTTCCAGCAAGCTGTTTCCAAGACCTTCTCTATTGTCAGTTTTTAGTGTAAAGCTTCCATTGAAAGGGGAATTTTTCTTTACTTCTTTGTCCTTCACAAGCATAAATCTGACCTGAAGAATTAAAAGCAGTTTCAGTCAAGCTGGAGGACTCTGGGTAAAACATTCTTCCACAATCTCTCAGCTTGTATCCAGCTCTCCAGGCAGATCCTGACTGGTGTCATTGCTGTCATAACTCAGATGGATCCAACTGACAGACAGACCTCAAATGCTCAGAGATCTGGAGAATATGACATTTAAAATGTTTAACTAAAAAGGCTTTTTATGAGAGAGAGAGAGAGAAAGAGAGAGAGAGAGAGAGAGAGAGAGAGAGAG
>LOEQ01000438.1:200090-215660 GCA_001685075.1 Bramus lutescens | reverse complement strand
GCTTAAATGAATACAATTTGTGTGTTGTTATTTTGGGGTATAAGCTAGCCATACTTCGGGAGCTGGGCAGGATGAAAAGCAGGCCTGCTCACCCCAACACTACACCAGGAGAATTAAATGGGAAAAGACATGGGCAAGCCGGGTAAAGGAAGGAAGGAACAACCGACAGACACTAAAGGTCTTTTGGGAAAGCTCTACCCCTGTAGACGTTTCCTAAAATATACACATTTGTGAAAGGCGTTTGAACAGTCACTGTATAATAGGAGAGGCAGTGCCCCAATTATACATCTTAAGCCACCAAGTGTCGGGGATTGGTTACATCTTGTTGACTTATTGGCCGAAAACACCCCTAGGATCTCCCTACCTCACAAACATCACAGGCTGTTGCCAAGGTATCAGTTGCTTTCCACAACCTGATGGCAAGGCCCTATTGCCGAAGATGACACTTGTGTCCTAAGACATGGAAAAGCTGAGTTGGTGCACACCTCCTGCTCAGCATTTGTGGTAATGGAAGGTACTCTGTGTGCTACCAGAAGAGAAAGGGGATCGTCACTATCGCCCAGCTACAAACACTGTGATCTACAACAGTGGTCTGCCTACCATAGTGCAATCGTGGCACAAATGTTATGGGAGGAGCAACCACTTCTTTAAAAAATTACATTTAAGGTTCTTTCTATGAGATGGAACCCATACCCAACACTGTTAATGTGGCCAAGAACCTGAGACCAGATAGGTCATGAGCCTCGGGATGAGCCTAATATTATTATTCTGCTAAGGAATAATAGGACTCCCAATGTCATACTGCCATACTGGTAAATCCATGCATCGCTCATCCTCATCAGAGAAGCTTCTTCTTGCAGTGAGTGAGGGTTAATACAGAGACCCACAAGTGGACTATTGCAGAGAGTGGGAGACTTTGGAGCACCCAGTCCTAAAACTGGGATGTCTTCATCAAGCACCTCCCCACAAGGCGCGGGGATCTATGTGGAAGTCGACGCAGAAAGTCTGTAAGAGCCAGAGGTGATGGATGACTCCAAAGAAACAGTGTTTCCTGTCAGAGTCCACAGTTTTGGATCCATTCCATCTTGACTAAAGGTTGGAGAGTTCAAACCTACTCTTGTTCCTCAAGGGCGAACAACAGGATGTTTGACTTAGGGCACGGTTACTAGGTGGTTTTGAGATGTAAGGAGGTGGTTACACTTGCCTGTTCTTTGCATCATGGATGCCTTGTGCCCTCCTTTTTTGATTGGAGTATATAGGGACTGTGAGAAATAAACTCGGGTTTTTGTTACCGTATTCACGGGAAGCCCTCCCAACTCTAGCTTCTTTCTTTTGTCGATTTCTTTCCTCAAGCCACACCCTCTTCTCAGGAACATATGGACAAGTCAGTTTCCCAGAGATAACAGGTCTGGTGTGCATAGGAACTCACAGAAATGGTGGCAGCGTGAACAAGGCCTATACAAGTTCAAGGCAAATAGGGTCCCAGCACTGAGAGGGGAAGTGGACAGAGGGTTCCACCCCTACCCCAGAAGCAATTGATACCTGATTTCAGAGAGAAAATCAGTTTTCTACAATGGATTGTAACTGGGTATATTAACCACACTCCAGGCAAAACACCAGTGCACATAAAATAAAAATAATTTTTTTAGATTATGCTGGGAGGAGGTGGCACATGCCTTTAATCCCCACACGATGGATCGCTGTGAGTTCGAGGCCAGCCTGGTCTACAAAGCAAGTTCCAGGACAGCCAGGGCTACACAGAGAAACCCTGTCNATAGATAAATAAATAAATTATATTTTATATGAAATTTTTAATGAAAATAGAAGCATTTTTCATTTAAAAAATTAGCATGTGGGGCTCAAGAGATGACTTAGTGTTTAAGAGCACTGGTTGCTCTCCCAGAGGACCTGCGTACAGTTTCAAGCACCTACATGGCAGCTCACAACCATCTATCATTTCAGTTCCAGGCAATCTAGCACCCTCTTCTGGTCTCTTCAGGCCCTGCACACATATGGTGTATAGATATATATGCAGGTCAAATAAAAATAAATCTTTTAATATTAGCGCTGTATGTGTGTGTATACATAAATAAGTTTATGATTGTTTTTAATTTCTGCATTTTACTTTCTAATATAGTCAATATCATTATCTATAACCACAGAGTTTATAAAGCCTCTGACTTTCACTAACCCAAGAACAAAAACTTTGGGACCCTCTGATATAGAAGACCCACAGGATTGTAGTCCGCTCTGAAATTTCAGTTTGTACATGTGGCCTGTCAAGTTGTAGGAACTGGGAACTGCAGTCTGCTGACTTCTCCAACAAGGCCACACCCACTCCAACAAGGCCACGCCTTCTAATAGTGCCTCTCCCTATGAATTTCTGGGGACCAATTACATTCAAACTACCACACCTGAGTACTCTCATCCTTGACTTTACAACACTCTTGCTTGCAGGACCTGACACACTGTGAGAGCAATATCTACGGGACACATGGAAGAGAGAATGAGCAAGCAATCGCCCGTGTTCACAAATGAAGAAACTTCTAGAGAACAGATGCCTCAAAGTCCTGGATGAAGTCGTTCTGGGAGAAATAGCCAGATACAAGGATGCCTGGTAGCTTCAAAGACTGACTCCCCAAATCAGTGGGTCCGTTGGGCATGAGAATACTCACTTTGAGCCAGTGGCAGCCCTTGCCTTGATGCCTACTGCTATCTTTATGTAAGAGTCAAAATTCAGATATGATCTACAGCAAATTGGATTGCTCAGAGTCCAGTAGTCCATAAACACAATTAGTCAGGGAATTCCTTGAAAAGTTAAAAAAAAAAAAAAGGAGGGGGGATGTATAAGGCCTAGCACAACCTGCCAAGTGCTAGAGGTCTCTCCTGAGAACCCGGTTCCCAGAAGCTTTTTTGGAGATGCCTCGGCCCCAAGCTCTAGAGGAGACAATGGGTATACTTCATCTCTAGCCTTAAAGAGAGCATGGAATTTTTCATGAACATGAAAGGTAACTGACAATTTGCTTGGGACCAGGAAACACAGCCAACCTTTAAAACACCCTATAATGTAGCGTAGCAGGTTCGTCAGCATGGAAATGGGGTCTAATTATCCAGCTCTGCCCTGCCGGGCCATTCTCTTCCTTCTGTCATGAGCAGGACAGACATGAGCATGCTTGGCAGGCTCAGGCTTTTCCTGACAGATTGGTCACACTCGCCTGGGGACATTTGTCGAGTTCAACACAGAAGGGATGTGCCTGTCTCGGTACTGACAGCCCCAAGGGCACTGCCAAGTCCCTCTTCTTTAAGGCTTCGTACCGAGTGTTCTCAATCTGGTGGCCACAGGGATTGTTAGCATGGGAGCCTGGGCACCCTGGCATTTGCACTGGCTAATTAATGCTTTGAGGATGGGGTTGTGAGTGTGCCTGTACATAGCATGACATCATCATGTTAAAAAAATATCTTAAAAAAATGCCTTGAGGCCTTACCAAGTTTGTCTCTATCCTCCCTATCGGAAGTGGTACTAGCGTCACAGACACACTCTGAAGAGCTCCAAGAACGGCAGAGTGACATAGCAACCGTCGCTGACGCCTTTGTTCTCCGAGGACATCTGGAAGAGTATTCCTGTAGATCGCATGAACAAGATCCTTAAATGTATATACCAAAAGCAAACAACTGATAATTTTAACTACATTAAAATGTAAAATTGGGAGCAGGAAAAATGGCTCAGTAGTTAAGAACATAAACTGCTCTTGCAAAGGACTTTAGTTCTTAGTTTCCAGCACCCACATTGGGCAGATCACAACTGCCTGTAACTCCAGTTCCCAGGGATCCAATCCCTGCAGCCCCTGGCCTCTATAGCTACCACCTTCATGCACATATGAGAGAGAGGGAGAGAGAGAGAGAGAGAGAGAGAGAGAGAGAGAGAGAATTAAAAATAATAAAAATCTTTAAATTATAAAACATTTGGAGGGGTGTTTATTTGCTTTTTGAGACTATAGCAAAGGCTAACCTGAAACTCACTATGTAGCCTAAGCTATCCTCAAATCTGAAACAATCTTTCTGCTTCAACTTCCAAAATAGGACTTTGGACATGAACCACAATGTCTGAAATTTAAAACTTGCCTGTGAAAAACATCACATACTAAGTTGCCACAGACTAGGAAAAAGAATGCGCAGCACAAATGATTGAGAAAGAATTAGTTTTGTGATGTAGACATTCTCCTCCAACCTTCCTTCCGCCACCCACCCCATTATCCCAGCCCCAACTCCAGCAGGAATTCCCTGGGAGCATGCAAGCCAGGGAATCCCTGTATTTCCCCAGACTGGAAAATCTAAAAGAAATGAATAATTTTTTCAATATATACCACCTACTAAAGTTATATCAAGATCAGATAAGTAATTTAAATAGACCTAGAACTCCTAGTGAAATAGAAGCAAATAATTAAAAGTTTACCAACCAAAAAATGTCCCGGGATAAACGGTAACACCCCAGAAGTCAACCAGACTTTCAAAGAAGAGTTAATGCTGAAACTTTTCAAATTCTTTCACAAAATAGAAACAGAAGGAACACTGCCCAATTCATTTTATGAGGTCACAGTTTCCCTGACACCCAAGCCACATAAAGACCCAGCAAAGAAATACAATTACAGATCAATTTCCCACATGAACGTAGATGCAAAAATATGCAATAAGAAACATGCAAACTGAATCCAAGAGCACATCAAAAAAGATCATCCACCATGATCAAGTAGGCTTCATCCCAAAGAAGCAGGGTTGGTTCAACATACGTAAGTCAATGAATGTAACATAAAATACATAAATCAATAAATGTAATACATCATGTAAAAAGACTGAAAGACAAAACCCATGTGAACATCTCATTGGATGCAGAAAAGGCCTTTGGCAAAATCCAACACCCCTTCATGATAAATGTTCTAGAGAAAGCATGAATCAACATAACAAAGACAGTTTACAGCAAGCCCGTTGTCAACATCAACATAAATGGAGAGAAACCCAAAGCAATTCCACTAAAATCAGGAACAAGAGAGGTTGTCCACCCTCTCCATACTTATTCAATACAGTACTTGAAGTCTAGGCTAGAGCATAAGACAACTGAAGGAGATCCAGGGGACACAAACAGGAAGGGTTGAAGTCAAAATACTTTTATTTACAGATGATAAGCTTGTGTGCATACACGATCCGGAAAAACTCCATCAGGAAGCTTTTACAGCTGATATACACTTTCAGCAAAGTAGCAAGTTACCAAACTAGCACACAAAAGTCAGTAGCCTTTCTTATACAAATGACAAACAGGCTTAGAAAGACATCAGGGGAAACAATACCTCACACAATAACTGCGAAGAAATCAGCTCCAGCAGGTTAGAGAACCTGGAGAGGAAATGTGGAGTTGGCTGGGAACTACACAAACACACACACAGGGGACTTCTCTGAGGGGGCAAAGCTTAAATCCTCATTTTATTTCTCTCTTTCTCCTTCTTCTTCTTTTGTCTCTTTTTCTCTTAATTCCTTTTATACCACCTGAGACAAAAGTTTCTATGTAAGAGAAGATTACCTCGCAACCACAAGTTACATATTTTCCAAAAACAAATTAAAATCTTTACACAGGAGAAATCACATTTGACCACAGGTTACACGTTTTTCTTAGACGCCCACAAGTAGTTAAACATTTTCTTTATATTAATTTTCCCACCATAACATCTTCACCCCAAAGAAATGATTCTATTATAATTGATGAACAGAGTTTTAGGCAAGCCAAGTATATTTCAGCCACTTCCTTTGTCCCAGCAGGCGGCTGTTTGCAATTTAAGTACAGCAGATCCTGTCCTATCTCTCCTCTCCAGAAACTTCCCTCAAGTTGTCGAGCTAACCAGCTATTTTTCTTTCTTATTCTTTTTTTAACACACAATAGGGTCGTTTAATTTCCCTTCACAACTTTGTTTTTTCAAAGTGCATACCAGAAATTGTGACTACTTCTATAGGCTACATGACCGAGGAACTCGGGACTACCCTTGAAGGTGGGGGCATGATTGCTTTCTTTGGTCATCAACCTGTCTTTCCACAGACAGAATTCACAGGTCTACAATGCATGAAACTTCCTTGTTCTCATTTTCCATCCTCTGCAAGTCTCATATCTAACAAAGGGGAAGGTGACTTCTAGTTTATTTTTGCCCTTTTTTTGTATCTCTTATTGGAGCTTTTGTATCTCTTATTGGAGCAACCTAAACCATCTCCCTAATCATCTTCAATAACTGTCTTAGCTACCTGTATCTTTCAGATTGACTCAGAATGTTCAACTAAATCCTCGCTCTTATAAAAATCATCTTCATTATGATCTGTAAGGAAATTGCCCAATGAGGAGTGAGATCCTCTCATTAAAGAATCACACTGTTCTACGTACAGTAGGATCCTTTCATATAGCAACCACACCATGCCAAATACAGCAAGAACACAACAGCAGCAAGCAGGAGAAAGCACAGAAGCCAGGGGCCTTCTGGAGACAGTTCCCACCCGGGGCTTGGCCTCTCCAGGGTGTAACCATCACAGCTTTGCGAGCCGGTGGGTCGTATTCCATAAGCTTCATTGCTGACTGCAGCTCCTCCAACATGGCCACCAACAAATAATCTCAAAAACTAAAATATCTTGGGGTAACTCTAACCAAGCAAGTGAAAAACTTGTGTGATACCAACTTTAAGACATTGGAGAAGACATCAGAACATGGAAAGATCTCCCATGCTCGTGAATTAGTATAGTGAAAATGGCCATCATATAAAAACAATCTAACAGATTCAGTGTGATCCCTATTAGTAGTTCAACACATTCTTCAAGATCTTGAAAGGACAAATAGCAGATTCAAACAGAAATAAAAAAAACTCAGGATAGCTAAAACAAACCTGAATGATAAAGGAACTGTTGGAGGTCTCGCCATCCCCGATTTCAAGTTGTACTACAGAGCTATAGTAATAAACACAGCATGGTATTGGCACAAAAACAGACACACTGATCAACAGAATTGAAATGAAGACCCAGACATAAATTCACACACCTACCTATGGACACCTGGTTTTTGATAAAGAAGTCAGAAGCACACGCTGGAAAGAAGACAGCAGCTTAAATAAATGGTTCTGGTCAAACTGAATGACTACATGTAGAAGACTCCAGATAGATCCATACTTATCACTCTCTACAAAACTCAGCTTCAAATGGATCAAAAATCTCGACATAAAATCAGACACACTGAACCTGACAGAAGAGAAAATGGGGAATAGCATTTAACTCATTGGCACAGGAGACAACTTCCTGAACAGAACACTGTTAGCCAGGCACTAAAATCTAAAATTAATAAGTGAGACCTCATGAAACTGAAAAGCTTCTGCATGGCAAAGGACATCGTCATTCAGACAGAGCAGCAGTCTACAGAATGGGAAAAGATGTTACCAACTACATATCTAATAGAGGAATAATATCCAAAATAGATAAAGAAAAAACTAGATATTAAGAAAACAAATAACGCAATTAAAAATGGAATACAAATCTAAACCAAGGATTTTCAAAAGAGGAAAGACCAATGGCAGAGAAACACTTAAAGAAACATCCTTAGTCATCAGAAAAAAAGCAAATCTTGTACCTGTCAGAATGGCCAAGATCAGTGAAACACCTGCAACCCTTACTGGAGAGGATGTGGAGTAGGAGGAACACTCATTATGGTCCCATTACTGGTGGAACCACAAACTTGTACAGCTACTCTGGAAACCAGTGTGGCGGTTCCTTAGGAAGATGGGAGATGATCTCCTTCAAGAGCCAGCTAAACGACTCTTAGTCATAATAGCCAAAGTACCCCTTGTTCAACCATGTTAATTGCTGCTGCACAGATGATGGATAAAGAAAATGCAGTACATTTACGTGATGGAATATTACTCAGCTGTTAAAAATGAAATCTACTGGTAAAAGAATGGAACTAGAAAAAAATCATCCTGAGTGAGGTAATCCAGACCCCAAAACACAAATATGGTATGTATTCGCTTATATGCGGATATTAGCTGTTAAGTCAATTGTAACCAAGCTACAATCAGTATAATCACAGAGGTTAAGGGAAAGAATAAGGGACTAGGAGATAAAGCTTTATCTCCATAGGAAAAGAAAATTGGATAGATAGTTATGGGCAAGTGGGTGGGCTGGAACCCCCTGGGAGGATCAAGTATGGAGGAAGAGAGAGGACGGGGTTCCAGGGAGAGAACATAGAAGAGACATCTAAAATTAAGGCCCATTGGAGGGGTAGTATAGAAACCTAATACAGTAGAAGCGTCCTAAAATATATACATATATGAAGACAATCTAAATTAAATAGCCAAATAATGGGGGGCACAGGGCCCCAACCGGACATCTCTTATCACCAAATGATGTTCCCAGTACTGGGAATGGGTTACATCTATCAAGTTGTTGGCTTCAGGGATCCTTCGTTCCACCATCAGGGACTCGAACCCTCTGAAGTCATCAGCCCAATTAAATTAAACAACCTCTTCTGTACGTTGCCTTGGTCATGGTGTCTTATCACAGCAATAGAAAAGTAACTAAGACGGAGGGAAAGCAGGGGTCCCTTGTGCTGCTTCTGCAGCCATGCCTGTAGCCTTGCTGCTTCCAAAGGCAATGAGTCTGCATCAGAATAAGCAAAAAGTGTGACTTTGCTAAATGCATTCTGTTTGTTAGTTTTATGGTCTTATCTGATACGTTTAGGGAAGAAAAAAAACTCGATTAAAGAGCTGTCTGAATCAGATTGGCTGCAGACATGTCTGTGGGGCATTTTCTTGATTGCTAATTAATGTGGGAACGCCCAGCCCATTGCGTGTGGTGCCATCATCCCTGGGCAGCGTTCTTCCATGGTTCCTGCTTCCACTCAAGCCTTAAGCTCCTGTCCTGACCATAACGGACAGTTACTGGAAGTGTAAACAGAAATAAACCATTTGCTCCTCTAATTGCTTTTGGTCTTGGTATTTGTCACAGCAACAGAAAGCAGAAGAGAACACACAAGAGGACATTAATAGACTGCTTTAGAGCCTAGCTGAACAAGAGTGAGCGGTAGGAAAGAGAACACTTTTCAGCAGGTGGTACCTGGTTGACATTATTTACACTTGAATGAACCCGCAGTCTGAGCAGCAGCCGAGCCCAGCTCACAGGTGGCTGTGGAGACACTGTGGGAGACCATCAGGGCTGAGAAGCATTGCCCGCCTTCCGCCTGTTTTTCTCCACAGGTGGTGGGTAGATGGTGATGAAACCCACTTAGAAGAATTGATGGGAGCATCCACACACGGACCCTCCACCTTGAAAGTGCTATTCCTATAAATTTGTTTTTTCGTTACTACGTGAGTTTCAAACATGTCTAAAATTGGAGAAAATGTATAATGAAGCCACATAAGCCCACTGACCAGCTTCAAAAACCAGATACACAACTCATCTTAATTGATGGGCTGTGGCATCCCGCCTGTACACCATGGGACGGTTTGCCAGTCGGGCAAAGGGCTGGAGATTGAAACACACACGCACAGAGAGAGAGAGAGAGAGAGAGAGAGAGAGAGAGAGAGAGAGNCCCTTTATTGTGTTCCAGGGCAGCTTATATAAGGCTCTCCTTGACTAATGGCCACGCCCTAACTCTCAGAATTTTTCAGCTGCAAGCCCACCAGAAACCACTCCCCTGCCATCAGGAACTCATGAGGGTCTCGTGCCCAGAGCAAGCACAGGAAAACAAGCTGTTTACTCTGGCAGGCAAACAGTCATAGAAAATTCAGGGTCTGAGTATCTGCAGTTCCCAACAGTGACCTGTCCTCTATTCCAGTCTTTTACAGCAGTATTTGGAGGCAGAAATCAGATTTTATTACATAATTTTATCCATAAATATATCAATATGTATCTAAAAATAAAGGCTTTTAAAATAAATATAACCACAGTACCATTACTACAGAAAATGCTAAACCCTCAGTATCATCAAATGCCTACCGATCACCAAATCTTTAATTGTCTCATAAATATCATATTCTTTAACATAGTTATTTCAGGATTCAAATAATTTCAAACATTCTATAAATTTTGTATTTTCAAATAGAAACAAAATCCGAAGTTAAGTTTCGTTATTCCTCCCTTATATTTAAGGAACTACAATAGCAGGGAGGGTATTTTTATAAAGGTCTTGCAAGCCTGTGTTAGTCACTAGAAATCTATTCTCACGGGTCCTGGGTCTAGAGCTTCACACAACTGAAAGAATTTGCTATGGAACAGCAGGACAGGTTGGCGGATCAATCATTTCCCAAGGGCGCCCAGCCACATTGGTAGTCACCCCATCTGGGCACATCCCCAGCCCCCCAAGCCCCCAAGCCCTCTCCCCACCAGTCCTTAAGTGCTCCTCTGCAGCCCTGTTAAAAGGTTCTTGGAACCGCTGCTGCAAGGTAACACCTTCTATATATGAGAGAAAAGTTGCGCCCGTTAAATCTCAACAATGTGGTCACCTAAACAAGCCCTCCCACTGTGACCACCCGATGACCTTCCATCCTGAATGGGAAAATCTCGCAAAGCCTTATCTCTAGATGAAAGCTACAGGCAATTAAGGACTGCTGAGAAAGAAATCAGTCTTCCTCGGGGACAGGCCCCTAATAGACTATCCAATCCTAAGTGGTCAGCCCTAAAAATATACACATACAAGCGACATTAGATAGTCTCAAAAGGTTGTGTGATGTGTGTGTGTGTGTGTGTGTGTGTGTGTGTGTTGGTGTGGTGTGTTTATGTATGTTTGTAGTAACAACAAAGATGAGGTCATAAAGTGATAGGGAATGGAAGGGACATGAGAGGAGTTGGCAAAGCAAATCCCCAACCCCACTATCCCTCCAGAAAAGGGAAACTAAATAAAATTTAAAAAAGAAAAAGCTTGAGGGCTCAGATGCCTGCGAAGCCACCAGGGGGCACTCAAGGAACTTGCTGAAGGTCAGGGCTGCCCCAAAGCAAATCTGGTTGCTTTATCAGAGGAGAGAAGGAAACACCCAAATGAAGCCAGACTCTTCCCCGTGCAGGCCAGATTCTGCCAATAGAACAGCGCAGGGGCCAGGAAGCTGTGCTTTGCTCCTACGCTGTTTGGAAAAGGCCAGCGATAGCCGTCTTATGTCTTTTGGGGGGGGAGGGAGGTTCAAGACAGGGTTTCTCTGTAACTTTGGAGCCTGTCCTGGAACTCACTCTGTATATAGCCCAGGCTGGCCTCAAACTCACAGAGATCTGCCTGTCTCTGCCTCTGCCTCCTGGGTGCTTGGGATTAAAGGTGTGCGCCACCACCGCCCAGCAGCCATCATATGTCTAGTCAGAGGATTTGATCATTTTAGCCCTTCTACCAGGCAATGATTTTCCTTCCACATCTGCTACACAACACAGAGAACATATACAGATGTGAGTGCCTTGTGGCCTTATCACTTTTAGCATTTGTTTGGTTGGTGGTTGGTGGTTGGGTTTTTAAGGGATGAGACGTTTTATTTCAACTTACAATCCTCTCAGGCCACACTCCATCCCAGGGGCAAGTCAGGGCAGAATTTAAGACAGGCATCTGGAGACAGGAACTGACGCAGAGACCATAGAGGAATGCTACTTACTGGCTTGCTTTTCCCATCATTCTTACCTCATATTTCCATTATTAAGTAATCAAAGGCAGCTGCATTATAAACAACATTAGACATCTGCTAACGCCCTGTTATACACCTAGAAAGAGACTCAAAGTCGGGAACCTTGGGACTCAGCTTCTCCCGTGGTCTTGCAAGCATCTCCTGTATCTACCTCCTTGCTAGAAACCAACGAGGATGACAGAGAAGCCATTCACAAGGTCCCTTCATTCTTGGCTCGTTTCTTCTGGTACTTACATGCCTACAGTCTACTATCCCTGATGTTTTGTGTTCCCGGCACTCAGTATTCACAGCTATCCACCGTCTGAACACGCTAAGAAGAAACTTTCAAAAACACTTCCTATTTTCAATCACTCCTGATTGATTGTGTGATGAAGTTTCTATTCATATTCTCCCCAAAGATGAATCACTCTTTGATCCAACGGTCAATGCCTTCCGGTTTTCACTTAGGAGCAGATCAGAACCGCAGTGCCACAGAGTTTGTGTTTAGGTAACCCCAACTGTAATTAATAAAGGCCCCAGAGCCCAAGAGAGATGATGCTGGTGCTTCAGATAGCTGAAGAGATAAAGTACTTTCTTCAAGAGAGGAGTGGCACATTCAGGAAACATTTGTTGCAATATATTGCTTACATAGTTATAGAATTAGTATATTGCAGTATATTATAATTATCCTACTATGAGTTACTTACTATTACTTATGATTTCTTTCTTCACCTAGTTTACAAATTATAATTTATCATAGATATAAATGAATACAGAGAAACAGAACATACAGGGTTGACAGTCTGCAACTTCCGCCATCTACTGGGGGACTCCTGAAATGTAATCTCTGTAGATTAAGGGGACCACTTAATCAACCCAGGGCTGCTATAGCAAAATACTATAGTTAACTAGCTTTAAAAATACACAAAAATATTCGTCTGTCTCATGCTTCTGGCAGCCAGATGTCCATCGCATGCCTGTGTGTGTGTGTGTGTGCACAGTGTGAGTGTGAACGTGTATAAGCGTGAGAGGTGTTTATGAATGTGTGAGTGTGTGATTACAGGTGAGTGAATGTGTGTGTGCATATGAGTATGTGTGTTTGCATGTGAGTGTGTGTGTGAGTGCACAGTGTGAGTGTGAACGTGTATAAGCATGAGAGTGTGTGTATGAATGTGAGTGAGTACAGATGAGTGAATGTGTGTGTGCGTGTGTTTGTGTATGTGTGAGTGTGTGTGTGTGTGTGTGTGTGTGTGTGTGTGTGTAGGACCACATTCCTATAGAGCTCTAAAACAGGTTTCCTTGCTACCTCTGGTGCTTATGCGCAGAAGTGTTTGGTCCTTCCTGAGATGAAAGACAATGTCTTCAAGTATCTTTCCTCTGTGTGTGTGTGTGTATGTGTGTGTGTGTATGTGTGTCTCTTTTTATAGGGACAGTAGTCATTAAATTGGGGCCTTGTGTCTCAGAGACTTCATTTAACATAAGTACCCTGGAAATCTCTCTCTCTAAAAAGGCAACATTGTGAGGTATGGGGGACTAGAACCTCAATAAGACTCTTAGGGGAATGATACAATTCAACTCAAGACAGGAACCATGTTTTAGGAAAGTTGACTCTTAAAAACCTATGTTGACAAAGTCTCCTGAGTAGTTATCATGTTAGTGGGTCATGATACCCTGAGGACCCAAGGTAAAGCTACAAGTCTATCAAGTATAACAATATATAGACAAAGCTAGTTGTTTCTACAATAACATGTAGAAAGCTATGTGAAGTGGCTTTGGTGAGGACAATAGCATTATAACCCACATGAGCTTTAAGACTCAAATTATGATACCTGCCCTACATTGGGAAACTGCCTAATACTAAAATGTAAACTGAGGCACAATAAATTTTAGAGTATATTTGAGCAAACACTAATTGCTACTGGGCAGCTCCTAACCTAGTGTGGCCCAGGCACTTCACATGGGAACTCATCAGGGTGGCATGGAAGCCAAGCCAATGGGATTGGTTACAGTTCCACATGCTGTTTATTTGGTCCTCTTCCCATTGGAGAGCTCCTGGTTATGTAAAGTTTTTTTTCCTACTTCTGATTGGTTGCGTTTAAGCTTAGTTTTTCTTTAATGTGTAAATTTATAAGAAGTAGTTCAACTTACATTTTACTTATGTTTTCAAATCAAACAAGCTAGGGTCATGTAGAAAGAAGATTGCAATTGTATGGCATTTTATGGTTTGGGCCTGGCAGTAGACATAAGTTTCTGTCCTGCTTGGTTCCACAGTCCTTCAGTTCTAAAGAAACACACAGAGGCTTATATTAATCATAAACTGTTTGGCATATTAGCTCAGGCTTATTATTAATTAGCTCTTACAATGTAAATTAACCCATAATTCTTATTTATGCTTAGCTACATATCTTGGTACCTTTCATCAGTGAGACATTCTCATCTTGCTTCCTCTGCTTCTGGATAATGACTGCATCTCTCTGCCTTTCCTCTTCCCAGAATTCTCTTAATCTGTTTGCCTCACTTATACTTCCTGCCTTACTACTGCCCAATCAGCATTTTATTAAATTAATACAAGTAACAAATCTTTACAGCGTACAAAATCATTATTCCCACAGCATTTCCCCCCATTTTTCCTTTTCAAAACAAGGACTCTGAATCGAATCTCCTTTGTTTAGCTTTTTTCATGACCATTACCCATAACAGCTTGCAACCAACACTCTAAACAAATACAAACATCTATAATCCATTTTTTGGGAATGTGAGCATAGTTTTCTAGGCTACTTCCTGCTGATAATCTTATGGAAACCCAAAGAAAATTTAGGATTATGGTCACGTCCTGACTGGAGTATTCTGTGAGGCTTGATCATCTCATCCAGCAACCTTGAAGCTTTTCTGGGTGCAGAACTCAGAAGAAACTTCAATAGAGGTGCTCTGAAACATTGGATCTTCTGGGCCATCCACTCCCATTGGAGATTTTTCAGAGGGTCTTCTTCAATCAAACCTTGTTTTTCTTAACCAAGAATGAATCATATCCTCTCATTTCCTGTGGAAACAAAAGCAAAACCTCTTCTCCAAAGTAACATATTGTTACTTAAATTTTGAAGTCAAGGAATTTTTAAAATATATGGGTTGGATTAATCCAGCAGCATTTATAATCAAATGTCTTTTAGCAGCTGTTGCTCCTTCCTCAGCAGTCAAACAATTCAAAGTCAATACAATAACATACAGTATCCAGATTCTCTGTGTATTTTCCATCTTTATGTGTTTTTTTGTTTTGTTTTGTTTACTCTATTTTTTTTTGTTTTGTTTTTTGAGACAGGCTTTCTCTGCGTATCTTTGACTGTACTGGATCTCACTCTGTAGGCCAGGCAGGCCTCAAACTCTCAGAGATCTGCCAGCTTCTGTCTCTCAAGTACTGGAATTAAAGGCATATGCCACCATACTTGACTATTTCCTTTGTTTTTGAGAATTTTCTCTATTCTTTTTCTTTTCTCTCCCAAGCCTACACATATTGTTAAACACAATGTAAACCACTTAGGGTTTTTTTTTTGTCTGAATCTGTCTTTACTGTATAGCTATATCTTTTTCTGACCATATGAGTCTTTAATCGGCTAGGCAATATGGCTAGGATTAAAGCTGCAGCTTTGGTGACTAGCTCCACCCCATTCCTTAGCTTTTGGAGAATCTAGCTTCATGTCTGAGGTACACATGTCTGGAGCCACATTTTTTCCCGCAACTCTATGGAGTTTCTAGCTCCCTCCCACCACCAAGAAGCCTGTTGCTAGCTGCTCATAAACACCATTTAAGTGTTTGGTGACAGAGCCTCTTAAAAGGGCTGTGAGGTTTTTGCTGCGAACACTGAGTCAGGAAGACTCTCTTTTGATGTAGGAGGGTCATCTGTCTATGTGTTACTTTCATTGGTTAA
>LOEQ01000438.1:141495-163476 GCA_001685075.1 Bramus lutescens | reverse complement strand
CTCTCTCTCTCTCTCTCTCTCTCTCTCTCTCTCTGTGTGTGTGTGTGTATGTGCCTGTCTGACTCTCTCTCTCTCTGTCTTTCTCTGTCTCTCTCTCACTCTCTCTCTTTCTCTAAATAAAGCTTTGATCATCCTGCCTTGGTCTGGCTGCTGTGGCTGCTGCTGGTCTTCTGCTCCAATGAGCAGATCCTGTGCCAACAGCACCCACCTGGCATTCCTGAACTGCTTGCCCCCACATCTGGAGGAGAGAGACTAGCAATTCCATCAAAAGGCTTTAAGAAACAGCTGGCACATCCTTTCTAGATGGGGAACTGCTCCCCTGGGCAAAGACACTCTGATCTCCAGCCCTGCCTCTGTGCCAAAGCAGGAGAGAGGCTCTGAGGGCCAACCCTAACTTCCCCAGCGCCGCCCCAAGTCAGCTCTGTTCGCCCTAGCCTGAACTGATTCTTCTGGTTTCTCAGAAAGCATCTTCCTCATGTCTCACTGAGAATGAGTGTCTCAAAATATCTTTTTATCATCAGCAATGATTGTCAATGTTTCATTTCGTTTGGTCAACTCTGGCTAGCCAGCTTAGCGTTAGCAAGAAAAATGAGAGTAAATGATGAGTCTCCTAAAGCAAGACAACTCGTTAAACTTGGAGCATTGATCACACCTTTGAAATGCTTAATTTCATAGTAGCTACACACCTGCCTTTGTTTTTATGATGTTTATCACTTACCTATCAAGAACCAAAATTTGACTTTGATTTATAACATGTTTTATTTCATTTGTAGTACAGGGGCTAGAACCCACGGTTTCATAGATGCTGAGTAAGGACTGGGCCTCTGAGATAGGTCACCAGCTCTTATATATANATATTTGATATAAAAATGCCTTGCTGTGGAACTCAGGCTATCCTCAAACTTGCTCTGTAGCCTAGGCTGACCTCAGACTCATGACCTCCTCCCTTATCTTCTAGAGTGCTGGGCTGCAGACGTATGACAGATATGTTGGTTGGTTGGTAGGTAGGTTGGTTTTGTTTGTAAACAGCCCATGTAACACTAGGCTAGATAGATAATGTACTCAAAGCTGTGAGTGTCATTATAAACTTAGGTGACAAGTTAAAGCTACTAAGAATAGCTGCGCCATCGACATTTTGAAAGAGAACTCTGTCATGAGCCATCAATTCTTTCTTAGATGGCCAAATCTAATAGTAAGCACTAGTGATAAAAACAAACTTTAGGCTTTAAAGCTCTTGCTTAGAAAATTTTAAATACTTATAAGAGATCAAACACGTTTCCATGTGCTAAAATATATTCCTCTGCATGGCCAAAGGTCAGATGTGGCTGTGAGGCAGTAAGACATTGGGAGCCCCTGAACTTCAGAGCCTGTCAGGCCCCCCGGCTGCAGAGACAGGAGGTTGAAGCTGGAAGTGGGGGAAGATTAAATGATTTGCTGGGGATCACACAGCTGGGAAGTGACAACCAGGAACAAATGCTGGGCTCTCAGTGCTAACCCACTGCAAGCTATTGACCTCACACAATCCAAGTTCCAAATGGCCTTCCTGACCCGACAGTGGGCAGACACATGAGCAGAGCAGTGAATTCACACAGTATGGAAACCAGAGACCGCCCACTCCTGTCTCCAGGCCTACTGAGGCAGCTGAGGGGAGACTATTTGACTTTCCTTCTATCACATCAAGACCCAGCAATTATCTGCTGGCTACTGTCTTCCCCTTCCTTTCCTTTCTTCTCTTCTACCACCGCCCCCCTCCACCTCTGTTCCCAGCTTTTCTCCCCTCCATTATTCTTAGTTAAGCTGACTGACCAAGATGAAGACTTGGTGTATAGTCCTAAAGGTCCTGAAATCGCCACTTTTGTTGACCCTTAAGCAGTTAGAATGTTCAAACTTCATACTGTGACAGTAGTTTGACTGTATTTTATTTTGTTTTTGTTGTTGGTGGTGGTGGTGTGGTGGTGGTTTTTTTGTACTTACCCAGCTGAGACATAATGGTCACATCCTCTTCACCACAAGAATCAGGGACACACACACCCACACTGTAGTCTGCGCCATCCTGGGAAACACAACGACACAATGCCCTTTAATGTTACTGCTTGCAGTATACACACATGCTTATGTGTGTGTGTGTGTGTGTGTTCAAGTGTGTATATAGAGGTCAGATATTGGCATTGATTGTCTTTCCATGATCACTCTCAACTTACTTTTTGAGGTAGGGTTGAACCTGAAGCTCAATTTCAGTTAGATTTGCTAGATATGACTTCATAGGATCTGCCTGTCTCTGACAAGCATATCTCACACACACACACACACACGCACACACACACACCACCCAGGGGCTCGTGTCAGACCTCACCCAGCTTTTCCAGGGTGCTGGGGCATCTATAAACCCATGGGTTTTCACGTTACTGATGCAATGACTTTACACTTTGAATCCTCTCCCCAAGGCCCTTGTTTTGTTTTCAAGTAATTCAAAAAGTTCTTGCTTTCCTAATCCTCCTGCCTCAGTCTCCTGAGTGCTGGGATTACAGTTGTGAGCCACCACAAGCAAGCAAGACTGTTTCTCAGGAAGGCTGTCACAACCCTGGCATACAAAAGGCAGCTGGGAAGAGGAACAGAGGAAATCTGTTGAAAGAAAAAAGGATTCTGAGTTCTCAAGACAGGGTCTTGCCGACACAGATATACCTAACAATATTAGATGTACCTAAATTAGGTTGAACACCCAGGTTCAATGTCATAGTTTACTAGATCCCTCCTCCAGATTAAAGGGCAAAGGTTTTGGATAATTTACTCCAGTGCATTCATCCCTCCTCCATATAAAAACTGCCCCCTCCCCGAATTGTCTAAACAGTTGTCAACACGCAGTTTCTGAGTAACACAGCCCATATATCAAATAAAGATTTTATTTCTAAAAAAAATCAAATCAATAACTAGAATGTCCATCTTAATAAAGATAGGTCAAATCATAAATACAAATTTCTGAGCAAGTTCTTCAAAGTATATGATTGTATATGATTGTGCAGGCCTGGCCTACTCTGATATCAAAACCATTCCTCTGAAAACGACCCTTGAACAGTGATCCAGACCTTCGCGGGACAAATGAGGCTCAGGTACAAGACCCCTCACCCCCCACCCCCACCTCACTCCACCCCACCTCCCACCTACATGGCTAACCACTGAAGGGGCTGAGAGCACTGGGAACGGAGCGCTCCCGTTTGCTGTCACTCCCAACCGTGGTTTCTAGCCAGACAGCAATGTAATTTTATTTCCATTGTATGTGACACATGTAAGGTCTATTTTGTTTTTAATAAGAGGTCGCATGATGCCTAGGTTGCTATCTGAGCCGTCAAAGGATTAATACGCTTTCAAGATAAGTCAAGCCAACAGGAATTAGCAGGCTATTTAAAAAAAAAATTTTTTTAAAGGACACTAAGTAGGGAGAGAGTGGGGATGGGAGGAGCTGGGGCTAGGTGGGGGCAAAATATGTTATTTGAATATATAAATGTATGAAATTCCCCCAAATAATAAAAACATTATATTATTTTAAAAAGATAGAGTGAGCCCAAAAATGTTAGCCAGCTGTGTTAGTGGGTATTCAATGACTATAGCTCATTTGCTTGGATCGCCTTAGCTTTGTGTCTAGAGCTTCGTCTCTGGGGCCAGAGCTTTAGGTACCTGGAGCCCAGACTCCAGGTTCTGCTCCAGAAAGTGATGCAGTCAGGGGCTCCATGAGCCCAGCAGCTGGGTTCTGACTGTCTTGGTTTGATTCACACTCCTCTAAGCAATTACTGACTCCTTGGTAGAAAGGATGCAAAGTTGAACCTTGCAGGGGGAGGAGGATGGGGAAATGGTGAGAGCTTTGAAAGCTCAAATACAGCAGAGACCCTCCCCCCCCCGACAGGACCCCAACGGAGGGGACTGAGATGGGCAGAGAACTACCAATAAGCCTGAAGAATGTGTGTGGAAAGTTGCTATTCAAATTGCTGGCCACTGTTGATCTTGGATCCTCCACTTCAAGGTCAGCCAGAAGGTCTTTTCCATACAGTGTGCGGGAGGGATATCTGAACAAGCCTCATAGGTCACTCATTCCAAAGAGGCTGGGCACATTAAACCAACAATTTAATGTGTATGCTTAAAACTCCAGCCTCTGGGAGGGACAGCCTAGAGCAGTGTTCCTCAACTGCAGGGTCGTGACCCCTTTCCCAGGGGTCACACAGCAGATATTTACGTTACAATTCATAACCGTAGCAAAATGGCAGCTATGAAGAGGCAGCGAAAATAATTGTATGGTTGGTTGGGGGTGGTCACCACAACTGGAGGAACTATATTAAAGGGTCGCACATTAGGAAGGCTGAAGTTGAACAGGCCTAGAGGATCAACATTTCAAAGTAAGGCTAGGTTCCAAGTTCCAGGTCAACCTTTTCTACATAGTGAGATCTTGTCTCAAAGAAGCAGAAGGTTGCCGCTTCTTGTAAGATCTTTTAGTTTCTTTCTGTGTTTTCAGCTAGGAAAAGCAATTGATAGAGTCGTATTCTGATCTGTGTCTTATGCGCTTGCCCTTCGAGAGCAAACACACGGGGTTCCTCCACTCACCTGCAGTATGTGAAGCTTGCAGTACCGGCCTTGGAAACTCCCCTCGGGGCTCCGGGTGGAAAGACACTCGCTGTAGGATCCCAGCCTGTCCACATTGCCATTGAGAACGTTGCTTCCAAGCTTCCCCACCGAGTCATACACTGAGTTCCAAAGCAGAAGTTTACATAATTAATCTCCCTGTGCCACTAAGAAATGAATTATGAGGCCTTGAGTTCAAATCCCCAGAGCCCATGAGAAAAGCTCAGCACCAGGGACTTGCTTGTACCTGTAACTACGTGTGTTGGTGTCAGCAGAAGCCAGACAAGGGTTTCAGAGCCCCTGCAGCTGGAGTTACAGGCAATTGTGAGAAATTCTGCTTCTCTGAAAGACCAGCAAGTGTTCTTAACCACTGAACCATCTCTCCAGCCCCTCCTTATTGCTCTAAATGTTCTTAATTTCAGCTCTGTCTAGATACACTGGGACAGATTTCTTTCACCTATATTGTTCAGTGCTGTGTGAGCCTCTTCCCCTTTCGCTCTTGAAAAAGCGTGGCTATTACTTGTCCAAATATTCTTTCCTTTTCTTTGTTATATTTCTGTTTCTGGTTCCTGTTATCAGCCCAGTGTAGCCATTTGAATTCCTGTCTCTTTGTTTTTCTTTCATTTTTTTAAAACTTTCCAGAAGAAAGATCTATTCATCTTTTTCTGTTCTGTTTTGAGAGGGCTATCAAATTGAGCCAGCTCCCCAAATTTTCTTCACCGCTATCCATCTTAATATTTACTCTATGTATTATGTATCCATGGCAGTATTTTTTACTCTCTTTAACATCTACCTTTAACACATAGTTTTGTATTGCCAATATTTTTTCATCACTTTGGGCATGTTTATCTGCTTATTTTAATTCCTTGACAGCCCATTGGTCCCAGTTCATGGAGCACACAGACTCGCTTAGTTCACTCACGGTCTTCTCTGTGTTTACTCCCCAGGGGTTTCCGTGCTGTGGTCCGTGGACAGCTCTTCCCTTTGTGGAGTACAATGAGGGATACATGCGGCCAGGCCCCAGGTGGACCCTTCCCTCAGGATTTTGAGGACCGTGAAGACAAGACTGTAAATGAGCCCAGAGGTGGTAGCACCTGCCTTTAATCCCAGTACTCAGAAGGCAGAGGCAGGCAGATCTGTGAGTTCGAGGCCAGTCTCATCTACAGCGGGAGTTTCAGGACATCAAGGAGTACACAGAGAAACCCTGTCTCTAAAAACAAACAAGCAAAAAGATTGCAAGTGTCCTCAAAGGGCTGAAACACCAAGTACGTGTTCCTGGAGTCGGAGAGGTGGCTCCACAGTTGAGAGCACTGGGTTCCAGAGCATCCAGCTTCAATTCCCTGCACACACACAGCAGCTTGTGATTGTCTCTAACTCTAGCTCCAGGGCATTCGAAGTCTTCTTCTGGCCTCCTCTTGTCCTGCATGCATGTGATTCAGCGACATGCAGGCAAAACACCCATACACATAAAATAATTTAAAAATTTTTTTAATTTAAAAAGAAAACTTCTGACAAGTGATCCCCCCTCTAAAATATTAAGGGACCCTTGTGCCCCTCCTTTCAGCTATCAGACTGTTGAGACAAGGACTCCAAGAAGCTAGCTTTTTCCCAGGGTTCTCATGCTAGAAGGAGGAAGGAGCTGGAGCTGGGCTGCAGCCAGAGGGAGCTGGTGTCCTGGAAAGAGATTTCACGCAGCTGGTAACTCGTTAGACACCTTGCTGGAGAGACTGCAGCAGAAACAATGATGGCGAACAGGACCATTTGACCAAGACCCTGATCTGGGCACATCTTTCACCTTCTATTTAAACCTAAACTTCGTATCAGGACCCTGAAAATGGCTGTGGGGGCAGAGGGAGAGCAGACCACTGGACCACTTTGTTCCTTTTCCCAGTGCAGCCACACTTCATACATGAACTTTCCTTGCTTTTCACTGTGACTTATCAGTTCCTTGAGATCAAGCTACGCCCCATTCTAAGTTACTCCACATTGTGGGAAATGGCATTTTCCCAAGCAGTACCTTGCCCTGAGAGACTCCATTTTGCAAGCAGCTTTTGACTTCATTTTGAAGATGGAAGATGATTGTACTTCTGTGTGGACAAGCGAACACATGCACACAGAGAGATACACATCTACATACGCACACACAGGTGCACACACACACACACACACACACACACACACACCCCACAGGACTTCAGGCACAGCCTGCAGAACCCAGGGGCTTTTCATAATGCTGATTAAGTTTCTTAAATGCAGCTTGCCTACCTGTCTGCCTTCCTCCCTCCCTCCCTCCCTCCCTTCCTTCTCTTTAAACAAAGCAAGGTTTCAATAGCCTTCTTTCAGGCTAGAAGCATTCTTCCCACTGAGATACAGTCCCACCCCTTCTCTTTTGCTTCGTACTAGCTCCAGATTATTTTTTAGTTACACTTTATTTATATATGGGGGGGGATGGGGCATGAAGAGGTCAATGGAAGTCAAGGGTGATGCTTGCTCGGACAAGAATATATTTCCCAGGTGATACTAATGTGTGCCTAATGTGACTTCTCTGGCCACTAGGATATCTGTTGGGCTCCTGAGCAGGGCTTCAAGGGGCCCTGCATGTCCTGAGTTGCCCTCTGGTCTCACCCTCCCAGCCATAGCCAGAACATTCCCTCTGCTCCATTCTAAAGATACATCAGGCTAATTCTTGGCCTTCCAGCTTGCGCCGTCCCTCCTCCCAGTCCGCTGGCAATAACTGAGTCCTCCTTCAAGTCTGAGCTAGAGGACTATCTCTCCCAGGAAACAATCCAGACTCTTGTTCAGTGTGTCACACTGGAAGGTGTGTCACCGTGTCCCATCTGTCTCCCAGGAGGGTAAGATTGTGCCCTGTGTTAGGCAGTGTGCATCTTAGAGGAAGAACTTTGTGGGTGTTGGCTGAATAGGATTAAACTTTGACAAGGTTAGTGAAAATGCTCAAATCCAGCTCCAAAAAAAATATTTTCAGAATTTTCCTGCAACCCAAAATACTAGATGTATTCATTACAAATAGACTGGAGTGGTTTTCAAAATATGTTTCCCATCACAGGATCTCCCAAGCTCTGCACTCTGAAATGTAGGGTCTGGAACTGTAAGAGTGGTAAGGAAGGAAACAGGATGGGGGACACTCTTAAGCTGTAAGCCCTTGGGGCGTAGTCTGCAAGGCACGTGTCATGGAGTCCCCAGTTCTTCACTGATGCTTCCATTCCTGCTTCCTCTCCTGATCGCCTTGGCGGTTTTCCAGTTAAGCTGCTTTGGTTCCCAAATTGCATTGCGTTCCTTTCTTACTATGGGTTCACATGGGCAAACTACCCTTTTTCTGGCCACCGCCCTAATGACTTTCCATCAAGAACCTAAATGACAGCAGGACATAGGCACGGTGCAGCTCAAAATGCTGTATCACAGGCAGAGAGGAACAACAGGTCAGGACTAAGGGCACAAGACTGCACATCACCGCGCCTCTTCTGACTTTTCGTGCCCAAATGATTAAAAGCAACATGTTTCAATCAGCTGTGCGAAGTGGCAGATGTCCCCTTCTGTTGTGGTGATGACAGGTGAACATTAAAATGCCGTTTCCTGTTTTCTTGCTGCTCTGGGATCAAGCCCCAGGCATGGTACAAGTGACGATGCACTCGACTATGGAGCTATTTTTAACAAGGTTTCTCTAAACGGCCTAAGGAACTCATCCTCCTGCCTCCATTCCCTAACTACCTGGGATTACAGACCCATGCCTCTGTCCCCAAGTGTGGGGATTGCAGTGTGCATTTCTACGCTCACCTAGGATGCGGATATCTTCTAAGAGGAAGCATATTATCCTACCACAGTATGATGATTTGTTATTATTTTGTGTAGAATTTTTGGTTGTTTGGGGAGCTGGAAATGGAACCCAAAGCCTTTCGTGGGCTGAATAAGCATTCTGCCACCAAGCCACACCTTCAGTCCTGCATGGATGTTTGATAGACACAGAACCTAGAACTTTCTATGGGATCTACTATATCATCCTCTTTCTCGCAGGTGATTTTCTTGGTTTTTGTAGTGTTGGTCCTGAGCAACAAAAGAAAAAGCTTTCCCAGCAGACAGCAGAGTGGGCACTATCCACACACTGGACAGACAAATAGACTGACTGGTCCATACCGCTGATGATAGAATTTTTGCCTAGCAGATGGAAGGCCTTAACTTCAGTCCCCGGCACCACACCTTACATACACACACGCGCACACGCACACGCATGCATGCATGCATGCAAACAACACAACAACAAAAACCGCCCATGCTGTGGTAGACTGCTCAGGCTGGTGTCGCCCTGTGGAGTGTCTACTATGAAAGCCTCTTCTGACAAGGGTCCACTGTGGGGCTTGGTGTCTAGGAAAGAGTTGAGGCATACAGACAAGGTAAAACAGTGGCCACAAGGAAATAAACAATGAAGCCAAAGAGACGACACAGTCGAAACGGGAAGCTGGGTATCCTGTTTCAGTGTGGGCTAAGAGACTTGAAGCGGGGACCAGCGATGTGCAGGGCTAAGAAATTTCTTCAGAGAATAAGTGCTGTGTTGAGAATGCTGTGGGGATAAGATGTTCAGAAGCCAGACATGAAAAGCACTGCAGATTGCTTGGGAACTCCTGGTTACCCCTCTTTCCCCACCACTGTGTCTGGAGAGCTGAAATGGAAGCAAAGTCAGAAGTCCTGGGGTGTACGTGTGGTACAGCTCCCACCCAGGGCCTCCGCTGTGGGCAGCATGAGACATGGGCAGGCATGGACTTTGAAAATGGCTGCCAATGGTACCACTGTATCATAGGCCTGGGCCCCTCGCCAGAGATCTATGGGCTTCTGTTTTTCCACTGCAGGCGATAAACATATGATTTCATTCTGCAGAGTGTGTTTGGGAGGTCAGAGCAGTCTGTTTTAGCGTCTGTCTTCTTGTTCTATGGCTATCTTGACAGTCTCCACACCCAGGGGAGCTTCAAGCTCAGAAATCTATTCTCTGAACCTGGAGACTGGAAGTCTGAAGCAGGAACAGGGGAAGCTCACACCAGAGGCTCTGGGGAGTCGGTTCCAGGTATCTGCTAGCTGCTTGTGGCTGGCACTTCTGCCATTACGGTGTCCAGAGTCCCCCTTTTAAGGACAATGATCATGACATCAGGACCTGCTCTAGCCTCACTGCTGGACTGTTACATTATTTGACTATTTACAACCAAGATGCCATTTCCAAATAAGGTCACAAAAACTAAAGGTCAAGGTGTAAGCAAGGGTATTTCTCTGTGTGCATGCATGTTCATGTATGTGCAAGTACACATGTATATGGATGCACTGGATGTGGTAAAAGGTCAGAGGACAACCTTGGCTGTCATTCCTCAGGCACTGTCCACCATGTTTGAGACAAGGGCTCTTATTAACCTGGAATGCAACAAACAGACAGGACTAGCTGGGCAGGAAGCCCCCCAAAAGGATCTCTCTCTTGGCCTCCCCAGCACTGGGTTTATAAGCATGGTCCTTTAAGGAAAGTGTTTTACTAACCAAGCTATCTCCCTGGACCATAGACATATTTTTGTGAAGACACAATTCAGCCTACATCTTTCAAGAAGGCATATTATAATTTATGCTGATACAAAGGACATGTGGCACACGATCAGTTCACAAGCACTGCCATAACAAATGCCACATAATACCTTTACCAGCAGGCGCCCCTTTCCTCGTAGTTCTGCAAATGGGTACATCAGGGATGGCAATGTGGGCAGAGCTGGTTTCTTCTGAGGCTGATCGCCTTGGTTCAGATGGGCCCAGACGTACACTCCATATCTTCACGTCGTCTTTCTTCCAAGCAGGCCTGTGTCCTAACCTGGCACTGGACTAGGGCTCTGTTTGCTTCATTTTAGCTTAATTGTCCCTTTAAAGACCCCCATCTCCACACACAGTGACATTGTGATGTTCTGGGTAGGGCTTCGATATATGAATTTGGAGAAACACAGTTCAATCTTCATCACCACAGGCTACAAATAAAAATGAAATTCATAACTCCTTAGTATAAAATCCAAATGTAGACAACTGTCTCTCAGACTGCTTTCAATGAATTCCTTGTTACCTCTTGTAGCTGTGCCGTATGGTGTCTGCTCACCAACAGGTGTAACCAGGCATGAATATTGGTGGTTGTTTCATTTGCCTTAATATGTACTACGAAGCTGAAACAAAATGCATGGCAAAACTGCATGTATTTGTGTGTGGCTTGATCAACTTGTGTGATGAATCCAGTGACAAACTGATCACTAGAGAGCAGTCACATTTTTTTTCCCAGTTTGTTCAGTATTGAAAAATAAACACGTCCTGACTTGAGGCAACTGCTTGGTTCCTTTATAACGTGCTGACTACCTCCAATGTGACGTACCCGACTGTGGAGGCAGAAGGACAGGACAATCCCTGCGGCACTGCCACTACACCAACACAGTCCAAGCCAATAGCTTCGCAATCACAGATAAGAGCAGGCTGGGCGTGTAGCCCAGTGGTAAGCACTTGCCTCGTGGGTGGAGGGCTGCTAAAAAAAATAATATGCCCTTCACTCCATCCTTCCCACTCAGAGTCTCTCTAAGTCACCTCCTCTTATTTCCTAGAATAGCCACACATCGCCACATAGATTTCAAGGGCCTTCTTGCCAGACCATCCCCTTGGGCCCTCCCAGACATGTTATCCAGCTCCACACAACCCAAACCTATTACCATCTATGTGTTTGGGATTGGAGAAAGTGTTTTTAAAAATGTAATTATCCAATAAAAGGCACAAAGAATAATCTGTGTCCTCATCACTCTGCTTGAAACAAGTAACCATGGCCCACTAATTAAAATCTAGTGCTGGACCCAGTTGTACCGCAGCTACCAACACTGCCATGCCACCCAGACTACAGGTGGATCTGCCATTCCCACAACGTCTTTAACATTGGCACCGCATATGTTTAGCACAGACAGCCTTAATTTCCTTAATTGGTTTAAATTTAAGTACTTTATTCCCTCTTGATGCCGTTTCTCTGGCTGCATCGGTATTGATAGATATACCTCCCATTCCTTTTTCGTGGCGGTATTTTTGCCTTGGTCTTTTCTTGTTTCTTTGGTGGTTGTTTATTTTAGGCAATGATCAAAGGTAAGAATCTGGTGATTTGAAAGCCTCCTCACAGAGGACTATCTTTCATGCTATCAGAAGGCGCTGGGCAAGCTTCCCAATGAAGGAAATAGCTATCAGTCCTGGCCAGCTATGATGCCTGTGACCCACAGTGATAGCAGCATGGTGGGAAAACCCTCAGCGTGCAGCACTAGCATGAACATCTCTGCAGTAACCAACAGCTCTCTAACTGGACTTCATACCTGTTCAACAAGCAGGAAATCATACGTAGTACTGGAAACCCAGCTCACTCCTCAGGGCCAGTGAGGTCATGGATCTTGGAGGCAAACCTACAACCACCACTTTAACTAACCAACATAGTACATACTACATATTTGTCTTTATACCCACGGATAAATATAGTTTTCACCCCTCATCAAGGAACTTCTCTTTGCAATAGAAGGAAACCATTACCAAAAAAAAAAAAAGTAAAGTTGTGGAGGCCAAGCCTAACAAATGCATCTACAAAACAACTCCCAAAGCTAAAGCTCAGCGATCATTGTGGAACAGGGCGGGAAGATTGTAATAGCCAGATGATCGGGGGGTTGCTATGAGACTGTGTCTTCTAGTAATGTCAGAAGCTACAGTCAGAGTGTCTCACCAGCAGGACTGCTTAAACAAGAGATGAGCAAAGATGATACCAATATGATGTGGGAAGTCCTTTTGTATATGTGTTGCTTTTATTGGTTAATGAATAAAGAAACTGCTTTGAGCCTATAGCAGGGCCGAACAGAGCTAGGAGGGGAAAACTAAACTGAATGCTGGGAGAAAGAAGGTGGAATCANTGTTGCTTTTATTGGTTAATGAATAAAGAAACTGCTTTGAGCCTATAGCAGGGCCGAACAGAGCTAGGAGGGGAAAACTAAACTGAATGCTGGGAGAAAGAAGGTGGAATCAGTGAGACACCATGTAGTCCTGCCAGAGACAGACGCCGGACAGAACCTTGCCAGTAAGCCACAGCCACATAGCGATATACAGATTAATTGAAATGGGTTAAATAAAGATGTAAGAGCTAGCCAATAAGAAGCTAGAGCTAATAGGCCAAGCAGTGATTTAATTAATAGAGTTTCTGTGTGGTTATTTCGAGCCTGGGCAGCCGGGAATGAACAAACGGACTCTTACAACACCAACAGACAAGCTAAAGTGGTCTGAACCCTACACAAAGAACTCCAGGCAACTAGGGAATGTTGAGAGCAGGAGAAATTGTCTTCCCCAGGAATAGGCACACCAGCTGGTTATCATATATCAAATGGTCAGCCCTCAAAACACACAGCAAGTAACATCATGCAGACTGAGGTTGTATTTGGGCATTTAGGAATATATATGTGAACAGTGCCAGGCGAAGGGCCTTGGAATCGGACGGCATAGGCTCAAACCCTAATTCTACAACTTAATTCACACAAACCCTTTGCATCTCTATGACTCTATTTCCTCCTTCACCAACTAGAGAGCAGTAAGTCTCCCCTCCCATAAAGGGGACTTGAAGAGCCCCAAAGGGGCAAGCCCTCTACAAGGTTCTAAAGGGCACCTACTACTTCCTCTTCACTCTTTTTATTCTTCCTTCCACGCGTGCACCAGGAAAACCGTGACAAGAAGCAAGTCAATAGCACATTCTACACTCAAAAATCCCAGACAAACGTCAAAGCATCTGTGCCAAGTCACAGCCACTGCAGACAGACACACTTCTCCATTGCAGGAAACTGACAGTCATCTACCCATTCACATTTGTGTGCGTGGGGATGGGGGTATGTTCATGTGTATGCAAGCAGATGTGTGCACATAAAGATGGAGACCAAAGGTCAACCTCAGTGTTGTCCCTCAAGAGTCATCCACCTTGATCTGGGGAATAGGTCTCTCACTGGCCTAGCACTCACTGGGTAGACTGGCAACCCAGCAAACCTCCATCTGCCTCTCCAGGACAGGAATTACAAGTGTGGACCAGCACACCCAGCTTTCTTGTGTGGGTGCTGGGGATGGATCAAACTTTGGTCTCGTTGCATAGGAAGTAAAGTACCTTATAACTGAGTTGCCTCCCTAGGCTGAGAAACTCCTGTTTTAATAAGGAGAAAGATGAAAATTTTAAACTTCCAGGTGCCGGCAGACAGAATCTGGGTGGCGCACGGGTAGAGACACTTGCAAGGCTCACGGTGCTCACATGGCTCTGACTGCTGATGACTGTATTCTGCCATCTCAGCACCAGACATCTGGGCCTGCTGTCACACCTTCTGGAGTCCCTTGGCCAGTCCCCTGGCTCGACTGCAACATCCCCCATCACTATCACCGCATATTGTTATGAAACACCATCGATTCCAAAATGGGACTTAAACAAAATAGCTATTGAATTAACTGGCTTTATACTTTGCCACCCTTTCATTGAATCTCGGGCTCTCTGACCCCAGGTAGAACAGAAATTTCTTCAAATGTTATGGCATTTTGAATTATCCTAACGTTCTATTTTATTCCCTATTATGATACAAGTGGTTTTAAACACAGAACAAAGTGGCTGTGTATTCTAAATGGAAATGGATATGTCAGCCTGTCTGGCTTTAAAAGGAGTTTTTACAGTTTTCTTGTTCGTGATTGCCATCAGCAACAACAATGAATCTCATTCCTAGACAAAGTACCATTGATTTCATCCTCTGTTCTGGCAGAAAGGTATGCATATAATTTTGAGAAACACACAGAAACCAAACTGCAACTATTTGAAGGCCAGACAAAGAACATGAAAAGCGGTCTCACTGCTCACCTGAGCCCGTGCATTTTCCAACACACGCCTTTGAATCTGCTTCATTCAGCACAGAACAGATGAGCTGGTTTCACTAAATAAGAGAGCAACTCACTATCAGGAGCAGATTGAATGTCTCAGAAAGGAAATAAACCCAGGCATGCCGTGCAAAGTAAAATGCTATTGATCTCATTAGCAAAGCACACAATCTTTAGGAACAATTCTCTCCGTAAGGGAGCATCTCGAGCCTGGCTTTACAGCCTTCTGCAGTGGCAGCTCCTCCCGTCTCTCAGGTTTGTTTTCTCTCTCCTACTTGGTGCTTTTTAAATTCTCACGGGTTAGTCTAGCATGCTTCCAGCAAATTCGGCAGACTGTCCTAGGCTCAGCTACAGGGACAGGGAAACCTACTTACTTCTCAGAGCGTATTCTTTGGGCTTCAGTGAATTCAGATCAGAAAGGAATTCGTTGGTGTCTTGCATGCACTTGAGAGAAATATTTCTCGCAGGAAAAACAAAAGGTAGCATGAAGTGCAGGCAAGCTAGCAAAGCGAGGGCCGTCATTTCTCAATCTGTCAGGACTGATCTTCTTTCTTAGACAAAGAGCCTAATATTTATGAAGCCCTCGTCTGTAATGTGCTGGGGGGTAAATGTGATGTCCCTCACTCCTTAACAAGCCAAGAGACAAACCATATCCCCTCAGCCACCTGCAAAGCGGACAGATAAACCATGGAAACCAGTTTATATACAATTTGTTATTGTCAGGGAGGCTGGGCCGTGGAAGTGGTACCGCTGGCCACCTGGCTTCCTTTAGTTATGCAGATTAACACGTCCAGCTCGCAGGAATAAGTCTCGGGTTCTCTCTGGATGGATGGCCTGGTATATAAACTCTCTGGGTTTAGAAACAAAACATGTTGATGACGTGAAGTAGCAATATTTGGGTTTTGACCAAGAGGGATGATAAATCCCACCTGTAAAATGATTGGCTGGATGTCAAGCACAGCCGGGCTTCTCTGCAGTCAGCGGGAAGGGTCATACAACTCTTAATGGATTTATTGGACCCTGAAAGCTGTGTCAGCCTGGGGGTGACGTGAGTGCCCACGGGAAGGAGTTCTTGCTCCAGGCAGATGCACACACAGCCACATGCGAAGGTTTAGAACACACAGCCAGGAAAGGAAATGATGTCAGTTGCTGATTGCGATTGAAGAAAACAAAATGTGTTGATCACAAGGTAAATATCCTCATTCCAGAAGGCTGTCTTTAAATAGCTGCTGCGTCCCCACTTGAAGAACGACATGTCCCATGTCCGCACACCTTGCTTACACTGCCTGAGGACATCTGTGGGTAGCCAAGACTTGGTTCCACATTCAGCTTGTGTTTAGAGCATCCCAGGCTGTACGTCTGGCCTCAGGATACACACACATGTACACATACATGCACACATGGTCTCCACTGTCTTTTTTTTGATTCCTTTGGACTCTTGGGCCACACTATCTGGAGAATCCTTCTCACCAGCCTCCTCTGAAGCTGTATTCATCTATTCCTACTTATTCTTAAAAAAAAAAAAAAACCAAAAAGTGAGGGGATTGCTGGAGAGATGGCTCAGCAGTTGGGAGCACTGACTACTTTTCCTGAGATCCCAGATTTAATTCCCAGCACCTACAATGATGGCTCATAGCTGTCTGTAACTCCAGTTCCAGATACCCTCTCATAGGCATACATGTAGGCAGAACACCAATGTACATAAAATAAAAAAAAAATTAAAAATATAGTGTTTATGTCTGGATGTGGTGGTCCATGTTTTTAATACCAACACTGGGGAGGGAGAGGCAGGTGGATCTGTGAGTTCAAGGCCAGCCTGACTACACAGTGAGACCTTGTCTGAAAAAAATTAAAGTTGTATGTGTGTGTGTGTGTGTAAGATGTGTGTATTCACATGCGAACACACGTGGAGGTCAGTAGGCATCTTCGGTGGAGTCTGTTTTCTCCTTTGCACTTATATGGGTTCCAGGGCTCAGACACAGGTTGTCATGTTTCTGTGGCAACCATGTCAGCCCTCACAGCCCAGTATGTACTTATTCCATGACACTCTTGGCTCCTCTAGGAATCCCTTCTGGGCTCCCTCCCACAAGAACAGCCACTTCCTGCACGACCCACTGGCTTTGCACATTCATTAGTCCACAGGACAAGGCTTACTTTCCAGCTCCCTCAGATGCTATCTCAATTTTTTAAATTCTTTTATGGCAGGGTTGCATACCTGTTGGGAAAGCACTCTACTAGTGGGCCTTCCTTTCACTTTTTATATTGAGACACAGGCTTACCAAGTTGCCTTGACTGGTCTTGAACTCACTCTATAGCCTAAGCAGTCCTTGAATTGCTGTCCACCTTCCTGGCTCTCCCAAGTCACAAGCTTGTGGTCCAGGCCCATCAGAAGCTAGCTCAGTTTTGCCACCTGTGAAAATTATATAATCACTGGCCTCCCATAGGTGTTTGTAATGAAGTTAGAGTTCAGAACACATAAACATTTAAACTCTTTTGTCATAAGTACCATATTACAGCTAGATTTCTGGTTTATTCTTGCTAACCACCTCCCTGGTTTTTACTTTGTTTTATTATTTGTTTGTTTGGTTGGTTGGTTAGTTAGTTTTGTTTGGTTTTTGAAGACAAGGTGTCTGTAAAACTGTCCTGGAACTCTCTCTGTAGACTAGGCTAGCCTTGAACTCACAGAGATCTGGCTATCTCTGCCTCCTAAGTGCTGGGGTTAAAAGCATGCACCACCACAGCCCTGTCTTGTTTGGTTTTTGGTTTTTTAAGACAGGGTTTCTCAGTAGCTATGGAGCCAGTCCTGGAACTCACTCTATAGACCACGCTGGCCTCGAACTCACAGAGAACCACCTGCCTCTGTCTCCCACGTGCTGGGATTAAAGGCATGCACCACCACTGCCCGGCTGTCTTGTTTTATTTTAAAGTATACAGAGGGCTAGGGTCATGGTAGACTGGTAGCCTTCTATGCAAGAATGATGTCCTAGATTCAGTGCCAAGTACTGTGCCCCATAGCAAAAGGTGAAGAGGGAACTGGAAACAACAACAACAAAAAAATGAAGCATAGCTAATTTGAATATTTATGAATGGTTAAACAGAATGTCCCTGAACTATGGATTTATTCATTAAATAGTTGCTGGTATACACTCATCAAAAATCAGAATGACTGAGGATGAGGCTATAGCTGAGTTGGGAGAATGCTTGCCTAGCATACAACAGGCCCTGGGCTGAATCCTCAGCATCACATAAAGCAGGCATGGTGGCACAGGCCTGGAATCCCAGCTCAGAGAAGACAAAGGTAGGTGGATCAGGAGTTCAAGGCCAGCCTAGTTGCAGGAGATAGTCTCCACAAACAAACAACATCTCACTTTTGGATAATTAAAGGTTTAAGGTCCTTCCAATGTTTCTTCCAACTCCTAAAAAGTTAAAATTATGACTAGTAGAGGTTTAAGGGGACTTAGTCATTTCGCAAGGATATTTTAGGCCTCTGACTTATGCAAGACACCATACTGGGCACAAAAATAGGACAGGAAAATAAATATTGCCTTCCTTTCCTGCCAACAGGCCCTCATCATTTCCTGAAGCGGCAGCCATCAGCTGACCCGTGTTCGGAATGCCAAGGTCATTTCCTTCTTGAGCTGGCTGTGTAAAATGAAGGGCCACCAGACATCATCTGGGAGCGGGTTGGGGAAAACGAGGATCTGTCTTTGCTGACAATAGCACATGTTAACGTGACGGAGAAAGTGTGCTGGTCTCTATTGCTCTGGGGTGGGGACATGAGACAAAATGGGACTTGGGATTAGGAAGCAAGCAGAGCCGTGGAAAAGCTGAGCAGGCTCATCGGGAATGTGAGAGACAGTTAGCAAATAGACAACTAGCATCAGGTGGGGTGATGCTGCGGAGAAAAATGACACAGCACAAAGAGGGAGGTTAGTGTAGCAGGTGTGTGGGCAGCTGACCGATATGCTTCATTCATTCATTCCTCAAAATAGGATCTTGCTAAATGGCCCAGACTACCTGTATGCACGATCCTCCTGCCTCTCCTTCCCAAGGGCCGGGATTTCAGGAGAGCATCAGAACCGCCCTCTTCTCTGGCTGGCTCACATTTTAGTCAGGGAAATAGGAAGAGCTCTTGTAGCAGAGAAGAAGACTGAACTGAACAGAAAGATACGGAAATTTTTCCTAGGAAGAACTGGGCGAGTGTTGCCTTGCAGAGGAGGGAGCATGGTGACAAGCTAGTTGGGTGGGAATGTGAGGGATGGATGTGAAGAAGAGGGGTGGTGGGAGGAAGCCCTGGGAGATGAGGCCCTTCCAGTGACAGGATGTGGGGGAAGGAGATGGGGACCAGCTTCATGTCCAGCTATCCTGAGGAGTCTCTTCTAAAATAGCCAGCATTGGTGTGTTGCTTGGTGGAAGTCTTATTCAGAGGGTAGCTGAGTTCAGTGTCCCACAACGTGAGCATCCAAGATGGCTCCGAAGAGCCCTTTAAGAATTTATTTTTACTTTAAAAACATATGTGTGCTTGTGTCTGTGTGTGACTATGCACAGTCGAGCACAGGTGCCCATGGGAACTAGGAGAGGGTGTCAGGCCCCCTGGAGCTGGTGTTTATGAGCCACCTAACATAAGGTGCTAGGAGCCAAACTCAAGCCCCTTACAAAAGCAAGCACTCTCAACCACTGAGCCATCTCCCCAGCCTTAACGGGGACCAGGCTCTTTTCCTCTAACTAAACAAGGACAGCCACCACAGTCACGGCCACCAGCATGGACACATGTAAAATGCTCTGCTTCTACAGCAGCGTCACAGCAGGGGAATGGGCGCCAGGTGAGGGATCTGCTGGCCTCTATAGGCACAGTCCATGTCTGTTTCCTGCCAAGATCCATTCCACAGCAGGCTCCCTAGTGCAGCTCGGCTCTGTTGGCCCTTACCAACCTCACATCGTTCCCTCCAATCAGTAGACCTGTGCCTGCCCTGTTCTCTGCCACACACGATGTTTTCAGAAATAACCGGTCTGATTAGGCCTAGCATGACATGAAGTCAGAGAATAGCTTGGACTAAGCCTACAATCTCTGGAACTGAGAGAGGAATGTCTGTCATGGGAGACTCTGAGGTATTTTCCCACAGTCTTGCAAACGAGGCAGTTGTTCTCGTGTTTAGAGACAGACGTGACAGTGCACTGTACAACTTGCTGCAGATGAAGCAAGCAAAATAGCGGTTCCTTAGGCAGTGAACTAGGCAAGTGGTATAAACAGTGTCGCGTAGTGACTCGGGGCCAGCCTTGTGGGCCGAATTTAGAAGCTGGCAAAGGATGTTTTTCTGGGAATCACTGTTCTGTTTCCTCAAGTAAAAATATCTACTTGGGGCAAGGAAGGGTATAGCTCCAGGACAAACCTGGTGAGCTGGTACTTTGGTCCATCTTCATCTTACCTGGAAAGATGCAATACATGCTGGCAAGAAAACAGGTAGCCTTTGACTACAGCCTGTGCCCTTCTGTGCCTTAGTTCTGACAATGGACATAGCCGCTCCTGCCATGCCTACTGAGGGGCCCTGTACTATGGCTGTCTGCCCAAAACTGCTTAGTCTTCTCATGCCTGAGAATCAACCTGCACTTGGCTAACCCCCAAAGGTTTCAACATCCCTTGTTCCACTGTACGCCTTTATGAAGCCCTTTTCTGAATTCTCTTTTAAACCTTTCAAGGACTGGAGGTGGCGGGAGAGGAGGCTCAGTTGTTAGGAAGAGTATATTCTGCTTCTTCAGATGACCTGAGTTTGGTTTTCAGCACCATGTCAGGTGGCTTATAACACATAAGAGTCCAGCTCCAGGGATCTTACATCTTCTGGTTTCCACTGGCACTGCCCTCATGCACAAACCCATGCACAGAGATGTAATTAACTTTAAAGCTAAAATAAGATTTTAAAGCATTAAAGTTAAGCCTTTTCTAGAATGCTGTGTTCTGCTGGGAAATTTCCAATTTACTAAAACAAGATCTATGTTGGACACCCCTGATCTGCCCTTCCTAAGACAACAGAGAACATATGTGAGCAGATGCCCAGGAAGAAAAAAAAAGGAGGGGGAGCTGGCTATAAAAATTTCATCACCTAATATATTAAGGGGTCTTGGCTTTGTTTGAGACAGTCTCACTCTGTGCAGCATAGGCTGACTTTGAAATCATTACATAGCCCAGATTACCCTAAAGATGAACAGCTTTCTTCTTGCCTTGACCTTCCAAGGTCGGGGCTTGCAGGTGTGATGTTTCGAGTGCATACTCAAAGTCACCAGAACCCACTAGAACTGCGGAGAGGGTTAAAGTGCACGCAAAAGGAGAAGGCTCAGGGAAGGCTGACAGAACCCACGTTTCACCATAACCTCATGCCCATGCCCCATATATTCAGAATGAGTGTTTTGGGGGCAGCCCAAACCGACTACCGGCTAGCTGAGTTCTTACAACAGCAGAGATGTGTGCATGGCTCTCCCTTTCCCCTCACACCTGCTCTTACTGTGCCCCACAGGCTTAATTTTCATTTTAATGTGGCCAACTTCTTGATTTCCTTTTTCAATTATAACTGAGCATTTCAAGACTTCTATTACTATCTTCATATGCTGTGGTCAGGTCAGGAAAGACACTTGACATTTTCAGTCCTTCCAAACTTGTGCACTTGTTTTGTAGTGAGCATAGTAACTGTCCTGGAGACTGTCTCCTGAGTATTTATTTGAAAGGATGGATATTCTGTTGGTACTGGGTGGAATGTATGGTGCATATCTTTTTTTAGGTCTCTTTGGTCCAAAGTGTAGCAAAAGTCCAATGTTTCCCTAATAGGTTGCTCTGGGAATGGTTCTTGTTGACCATGAAGCATTAAAGTTCCCTGTTATTTTTGTAATAAAGAATCTTTCCTTCCAAATCTATAACCATTTCATTAATATATGTTGTAGCTCAGTGCTGGAGTGCGTTTGCACTTATGATTGGTACAATCTGTTGACGAACTGAATTTATCATAGGATGTCTTTGGTCTCTTTAATTTTTTGACTTTGTCTATTTTGCCTTAAGCATCTCCACCCCTCTCATATCTCCCGGATGAATACCCATCACTTCCAGTCTTTGTGTACCTGTAAAGGGGATTCTCTTGTAGGCAGCAAACAGGTGAGCTTCCAAAGAACGCCCCTCAGCTTGCTGCTTCATTGGAGGATATAATCAGTTTGCATACAAAGCGGCAGTAATAACTAAGAACTTGAGGTTATGGTGGGTCATTTGTCTTCTGGCTTGGGAGTTCTATTTCAGTATCTTCCTCTTGCTGTCTTCCTTTGTGGTTTAGTGGTTTTCCATTGTGGTGGTTTTGAATCCCCATTCATGCTTTGTGCATCTGCAGGTTATGTAATCACACCATTATACATACAATTGATTCAGTTAATAGTGTGAGGTAATGGGGGGGGTGGAGCACCAACGGGTGGGTGGAG